>JANTPZ010038153.1:0-11626 GCA_025593235.1 Vachellia pachyceras
CCAAGATATCATGATATTGGTGACATGATCTTAGATCAAACTGCCAAGGTGAGAAGTAGACACATTGATCATAAAAAGTATAGGGAATTGATTGCTAAAGCTATTGTTCTACATGATTTTCCCTATTCTTATGCTGAATATGATGTTGTTAGGGAGACACATGAATTCTTGAACCCTGAGTGTAGGTTTATTACTAAAAAACTTATATGACTGATGTTTGGAATCTATATCTTAAAGAAAAAGAAAATCTAAAACAGATAATAGCAAAATGTCCTAGTAGAGTATGTTTGACTACTGATTTGTGGACTGCTGTAACTAGTGAGGGCTATCTTTGCTTGACTGGTCATTTTGTTGATGATAGATGGAGTCTTAATAGCAAAATACTTGCATTCACACACATGGAACCTCCTCACTCTGGAGTTGAATTGGCTAAAAAGGTGTATGATTTATTGGTTGATTGGGGGATTGAAAAGAAAGTGTTTTCTATTACTGTGGACAATGCTTCAGCAAATGATAGCATGCAAAAAATATTGAAAAATAGGTTGAATTTGAGTAAAAGTTTGATATGTAATGGTGAGTTTTTTCATGTGAGATGTTGTGCTCATATCTTGAATCTCATAGTTCAAGAGGGGTTGAAGGTAACAAGTGAAGCTGTGCAGAAGATTCAGGATAGCATTAGATATGTAAGGGCATCAGAGGCAAGGTTTATCAACTTCAAGAAATGTGTTGAACAAGTTGGCATTATCAGTTCATTGGGTTTGAGGTTAGATGTTGCAACTAGATGGAATTCAACACATGCAATGCTTGAAAGTGCAATTATATATCGGGATGCTTTTACTACTTTAGCTTTTCATGATACTGGTTATAATCATTCTCTAACAGATGAAGAGTGGTCTAGAGCAGAGGAGATTTGTAACTTCTTGGCTCCATTTGCAGCAATAACTGAATTGATTTCTGGGTCATCATATCCAACATCTAACATGTACTTTATGCAGATATCAAAAATTGAGTTATTGCTAAAAGAACATGTGCATAATGATGACCCTGTGATTCGACAAATGGCTTTGAGCATGATTGAAAAGTTTGACAAATATTGGAGTCACTGTAGTGTCATTCTTGCAATTGCAATCATTCTTGACCCACGAATGAAGTTGGATATAATAAAGTTTTCTTATGCACAACTTGATCCCCTAGATTTCCATGAGAAGATTGAATATATTAAGAGGAAGTTGTATCAAGTTTACAATGAATACAAAACTTTGAGTACAATAAGAGCAGGATCATCATCATCATCTCTAACTCTTTATATTGCTGCATCAAGATCAGGAGATTCAAGTTCTACTTCATATGTGAATGATAATGTATCAGGAAGCATAGCTAGTTCTAGCCGACCTCCTCTTCATCCGGGCACAAGTGAAAGAAAGGGGCGTTTATCAAGTGTAGCTTTTGGGGTGAGTTTGAAATTATTGCATAGTAAAATTCTTAATGTTTCCTTGATTGATAGGTTACTAATATTTTATTGATATGATGTAGGATTATATTAAAAGTAGGAGCAAAGATGTTGCATTAATGGAAAAGTCTGAACTAGACTATTATTTGGAAGAAGCAATACTTGATATCAACTTATATCAAGATATGGAAGTTTTGGATTTTTGGAAGACTAACTCTGGTCGTTTTCCTTATCTTTCAAAGATGGCATCTGATATTTTAAGCATTCCAATAACTACAGTGGCTAGTGAATCAGCTTTTAGTATTGGTTCAAGAGTTCTCACTAAGTATAGAAGTTCTCTTCTTCCTGAAAACGTTCAAGCTCTTATTTGTACACGTAATTGGATGCTTGGTTTCCCACCGGATGATGATACTGATGGTAGTATAATTATATTTATTTATTTTTATCGTTTACTCATTCATTTAAAACTAGTATAATATTATTTTTCACTTTGTTTTACTATTTGTTGCAGGTTTATCTATGCAAAAGGAAGGGCATCGAGTTCAAGAAAATGCTACATCTTCACATCCTGCTTCAAATTCTAATTCTATTAATATTGACTAATTATTAGTGAATTAATTATGTTTAAATTGTAATATTTAGAACACGTTAAGGTTTATATTTAGAACTTTAAGTTTGATGTTAGGGTTTAAACTTGGAAGTTTATGATATTCTAATGTATTTTTGTGATTTAGGATTTTTGGCTTCTAAAAAAAATTTCATTATATTGTTTAAAAAAAGGGTTGAAAAAAAGAAAAAAAAAATATGGGCCAGCCCGCCTAACCCATCGGTTATGGGTTAGGTTTGAAAAATCATGACCCATATTAAAATGGGTATTTTGAGCCCGGACAGTCGGGCTCAAAACCCATGACGGGCCGGCCCAAACCCACCGGGCGGCCCGTATTACCAGCTCTAGTAGCTTTTGTGTGTGTATACGCTCTGGGAATTGGGATTCGGAATTCAAAGGAACGTTGAGATGCTTCTCAAATCAGATTTTAAAGTGCTCTCTGTACTGGTTTGGATAATGATTAATGTTAATGTTTAGAGGAATTATTGAGACAGAATTTGCAAAATTATTAGAAGTGTGGTAATCTGGAAATTCATATTTAAAGCAAAAGTTTTGCGAAGCATAGAATTTATTTAAGGAAGGAAGCTGTCAAGTGGGATTTAAAGTGATTTTTGAATCCAAACCCACTGTCTTACTACTCTTCATATTAGATAATAATCTTAAATATTTTCCCCTCTATGCATGAGCGTGTGTGCATGTGTGTGTGTAAACTGAAGTTTGCATAGTGTGGTCAAGGGAAGTTAGATATTGGTGAGGTGTTAAAGATTGATGAATTAAAACAATTAAGCTTTCATTTTAGACAGATACCTGTGAACAGATTTTTAAATGGTCAAATGGTATTTGTTGACTACAAAATTTGGTATCCAAATGGTACTCATAACAAACTTTAAAATGAGTACTAAAATGCATTATTTTGGACAAGTGAATTGTAAATTATGAACCAATAAAATTTAGTTCTGAAATTTGGAAAACTAGAAAGCTCTATCCTTTTTCCTTTTCGACCCCTCTAGCCAAGCTCTATCTTTTTTTATCTCTGTGAAACATATCTGGAAATTCCAATTATTTGCAACGCCGAATTACCGAAACACATGAGATTGAAAGTGAATAACAATTAAACATGATCGTCACGTCTCTCTTACAAATTATACTAACGTGACAGAATTTAGTATCAATCCAGTCAATGCAGTTTACCTTATCATAAGAATAAAAGTGTAAAGCTATTTGATAATCAATTAGTGCAGTTCGACAGTAGTGAAGACTTGCATTATTATAAGCTCCATTCACTTAACCAAAGTTTGATGTAAACATATCGAAAGCAACCAAAAAAGGGAGCTGTATGCAATATTAAACATGCCGATCATCGTGGATTTTACTTGCATAAAGGTAATTCTTTGGTAAGTAAGTGTGAGATAATTAACTCACGCACTGTGACTTTCAATCGGTGAGGGCAATACCCAAATACATTTGAATTTGGACCTAGTTGGGTCAAAAATTAAATATAACAAACCCAATATGTAAATACTATTAAATATATTGATAATGAATAGAATTAAAAAAAAAATCAACCTAGTAGATAGTTCAGATCTTTTCTCATTAACCATAAGTATTTAGTGAGTACCAAGTAATATGGATTTTGTTATGAATTGTGTCTTTTTGAAATTTTAATCTCTCTCCTACAACTTACTCAATTCTAATCTATCTCCAAATCACCAATGCACAAAATATCATTCTCGTTTGGTATAAGGAAGACCCATCTACAAAAAGGCACAGCATCAGCATCAGATTTCCAAAGCGTCAGACACAATAATAAAGCAATCATCTCACTTATAAATTACCTCTAAAAGCAATTAAGCATGGCTTTAAGAGGGGCAGCATCATTAATCAACAAGTCACAAACAAATGTGACAATAACAGATAACAGGTGAAACCTTCATATTCAGAAGGTGAATCCAGGAAATTCACTGAGAATTATCAAAAAAGGACCAGAACTAATAATGGCATACCAACTCTGTTGGGTATCTTATTTAGAGAACACGATAATCCTAGTTATCTCATTCACAAGTACAAGGTTTCTTGAAGCAGTAAAATATGAGAAAACAAGTTTGACCTCAAGAGTTACATGTCACAATACAAACTAAACCTATAAGCCAAAAACATCATCAAGTTTGGATAGATCATGCTCTATACTGTCCACGCTTGCCCTTGCAACATTTAGCTGATCCTCAAGGCTGCTAACATCAGACTTCAATTGAACTAGCTGGTTCAACTTGTCATTGTGATCAACTTGCATATCCGTCACTCTTTTACGAATAGATGCCAACTACTCATTGTCAAAGCCGAAAGTTTCCAATTCGAGACATAAATCTTCGAATTTCTTCTGCTTTGAGTCATCCATTGTCTTTGGTTTCTCAGATTTTAAAAGCTCCAACATGTCAGTTAAGGACTCATATCCCCAGTTACAGATCCTGAGGGACTTTTGTGAGATTTTCCAGTTCAATAAATGTGGATATTTGATGAATGCCTCATCTAGCAATTGAGCATGTCTGGATGCACCATGAAAATCAGATAATTCTTCTGCCATTGGGTGTTTCTCCATTAAAGATGAAGTTGAAGCTTCTGGAGTTGGCATTGTTGGATGCACAGGCTGAGAAGGAGATAATACTACAAAAACAAATGCTACCAATTTTTGATTCAAATATTTAAAAATGAAGAAGTTTGGGAAGTCATAGTAATAAGTCGCAATTGGAGAACAATTTCAATTGAATTTTTTAATTTATTAGCATTACGAGTAACTTGGGAAACATATTACATATTCTGGGTAATTCAAACCATGCCTTTGTTTTGTGGACGAGCTTGTTGCTGGCACGTCACAACTTGTGGCAGTTCAAGTTCAATCTGCGATTGTTTTTCAATCAACTTCTGTATACGCAATCAGCAATTTTAGCATTTTAGGATGTCTTCGTATCATGTATGACGTGGATAAGAGTTTAATGAGCGTACCTGCGATGAAGTTCTCGCTGTTGATTCTTTTGGTGTAGGATGTCTTTGAAGACTTCCCTTTGTTATTTCTTTAATATTCTGCACATTCAGTGCAAAATGACATCATTTTAAAAATTAAGCTTCAGTGAACTTTATTTTATACATCAGAAATATAAGCTAATTTACTGAGAGCAGAGCACTAATGTTAAAGCTTTCATGAGTTTCAACAATTATATCATAATTTTGTGATTGGACATGAATATACGCAGCTATTTGAACCTTATTGTGTGAATCATCTTCTGGACGCTTTTGTTGATGAGTAACTACAATATAATATGAAGGGAAAAAATTATAGGTAGTCAGCCAAGAAAACTTAGTGTAAACTAAAATGGATTTTTATATATTTTATACTCCTCTTGTCCTTAATATAATAACTACTTTAGCAAAGAAATTTAAATACAAACTAGGTTTTATATTAAGGATCGAAGCAGCACCATCTTTCTTCATTGACCGAAAATGTGAACCTGTTGCCTTGAGAAATGCCTCATCTGGCAAGTGAGCATGTTTTGATGGAACCTGAAAACCAGATAACACTTCTGCTACTTCTTGTTGCTTCGTTGGAGATGAAACCATTGCTTCTGAAGTAGGTGAAGGGTGGTGACACTGGAACTTGGTGAAAGTACTGCTTAAAGCACATGCAGAGGAAAAGACTTGAAAGTGATACAAATTTCTGTTTGAATATTTGAAATTGAAGAAAGTCGGGTATCCATAGTAATAAAATGCAATTTATTTGAACCTTGAAGACTTATTCAATTAAAATTTTGAAGTTATTCTCATTATCTCATATGAGCAACATGGTAAGATATATTATATTAGTTCTTTGGGGAATTTAAAAGATACCTTTGTTATCTTGGACTTGGAGAGCTTGTTGTGGGTCCGTCAAAACCTATGGTTGTTTGTCAATTAGTTCCTGTATATGGAACCGCCAATACTAGCATCCTAGGCTGTCTTCTATTTAACAACTGAGTGAAGTTATAACAACCAAAAGAATAATTTACAAAGAGAAGTTCACTTCTTCACCAAAAAAAAATAAGAAGAGCAGTTCACTGATGGTGAAAGATAATAATCGTAATCAGAATACACCTCTCGCAGGTTCATTGGATCAACTGGACAGAATTTTTTCTTTTGAAGGTCTTCTTGAGTGTCAACAATTTCGGATTCTGGTGAGTGGGATGATCCTCTGCATCTGCATGTACTTCATAGAGTAAATCTTTAGGAAGCATTTATTGATGAGAAGTTTCAGTACAATACTTAATTTGAAAACAAAAAGAAAAATTAGTATCCATGAAAATTACAAATGGAAAAAGAAACAAAGAACAAATAAGAATTTCGTACCAGTAACATCCTGCTTCAGCATGTGAAAATTTGAACCTGTTGCAAAAGATCCACTTGGGATGTCGCTATTGACCCTCTGATTCTCTTCATCTCTATCTTCCTTTGAATGTGTTGATTCACTATGTGATGGTTTTGCTTCGTCTTGGTGGATGGCAACAACTTCACTCGAACCTGAAGCCATGGTAGATGACAAGGAATCTACAGATAGATTTCCAACAGCTGCCTCACCAACTTGTTTGATTTCCTCAACAGTTTGCACAACCATGTTGCTGCTTTGATTTTCTGGAAGTTCCAACTCCTACAAAATTACCCACATGATCAACAAAATAAAAGTATCGAGATGTATGACAAATAATTAGCCATTTGAGATGCATTCTTAACTATGTGGTCTATTCACACATTACATTACCTGATCCCTAGACATGCCACCACCTTGTTGAATCGCTTCTAAATCTAACTCAGATGGGATGCTTAATTGTGGGCACCCTTTCATATATAGTTTGGCAGCATCTGGCCATATTATGGTATAACTTTGTGGGAAGATGTCCGTGATATTTGGCAACTTAACAAGTTTTAATATCCTCAGAACTGGAAGATCAATCCTTCTGTAAGATTCTCTCTGATTTTGACCTTCTTCACGTTCATATGTACCAAATACATGCTTCAACAGACCGGCATCTTCTATTTCAAGATTCTCTATTTGTGATAGGCCACCAAGAAAAGATGCTGGTATGATGAATTCTCAACATACTTTTCTTGAGACTTTATCTCTCATGTAGCACCATTCCTTAGGCCTTCTTGCCTAGGTGGTGTCATGTCCTAGCCCATAGCATCTCCGGTTTTCCCTCGTAACTCGTCAGGATTCCTCGATTTGCATGCAACACCGTAAAACGGGCTTCTGGCGGCCAATTTGACTTAAGGACATTGAAAATTTCTATATTTTCCCCTTATTCTCCAGCTCTTTTCCGTTTCTCAAAATTCTCTCCGGATTTTCCGTAATATAATTTTCTAAGAAAATACTTTTTAAGGGATTTCGGGCACTGTTGTTCCCCATACTTTGAAACTTCCCGCACTGAACACCAGGTAATAATTTTATTAATTAATTTATGATCCAACTAAACTTTTCTCAGTTCGGGTCTCTGGCATTTGAGGACTCCTGTTACCTCAAATAATTACATCTCTGTCTTCTAGTCCTCTAAAAACCCTTAATTACAAAAATGCCATTGCATTTTGTACTTTTTCCTTAATTACGAAAATGCCATTTCCTTTCTTATTTTTCTTATTATTACCAAAATGCCATCACTTTTTCTTAAGTCTAACCTTACCCTTGGTTAATTTTGACATTTTCGGTCAACTTTGACTTTGAGTTGATTTTGTCTTTTTGGTCAACTTTGACTTTTTGTTGACTTTTGACCAAATTATCAAAATGTCCTTATTATTTGATGACATTTTGTGCCCTATGCCTTATTATTCAAAATGACCATTTTACCCTAATTATTAGGTCAAACGACCATTTTACCCTTTGGTCATTTTTACTTGGAATTTTCAAGACTAGGGACTTAGTCAATCATCCTTTCTTGCTATAAGCATTTTCCTTTCTATTTTTCTTATTTACGGGGCTCAAATCATTTCGTAATTCATCGTGTTGGCCTTTATTTCTATATACGAAATTTGGGATATTACAAGTAACCACCATTACTGGACACAAATAGTATCTCAAGTTCTGGACAATTCAACTGATCTGGAAATTCTTCTATGCCATGGCAATACAATCTTTTTATATCTTTCATATAATTCGCCTTTGTCAGGGCTATAATCTGTTCAGGTCCCATAATAACTTGAGTTTTTTTGTTCGCTTCCCATAAAGCTAAAGCATGAAACATGTCATGTAATTTGACATGCTGTCCTTCCTGCAGTAAGACAGTAGTCCTTGAATTTATCAATGGCTGTACGCACTTTGGACCTAGCTCTTTGATATGACATTATATCCAGAAAATGCCCAACCCAAACGTAAATCTGATCAGAGCTTCAATGGCAATTTCTGAATCGTTGGGGAACAAAGCACATAATAAATAAAGTGATTACCTCTTCTGGATCCTTCAACTCATCAAAACTAAATCTGAGACATCTATAAGGATTTTCCAGTCCTTTTTCAATACTTAGAGGCCGCCTACGGTCTTTCAAGGTGTCAAGTCCATCTTTCCAAGCATGGAGCTCTTTGCCCCTCAAGGTACTGGCCACAGCTCTGATTGCAACAGGTAACCTGTGACATTCTCTAGTGATTTCTTTAGCCACTTGTTTGAATGCGTCTTTTATTTCACCAGAATGCTTTTGGAACAATTCCTCAGCTTCCTCTGTGGTTAATATAGACAGATCAATCACTTCCTCAAATTTCATCAAGTCAAATATGTGTCGCTGCCGAGTACTTAGAAGAACCTTGCAATTTTCACCAACAGGAATCCCTATGTCTTTGAAGTCAAGCACTTGCCATACATCATCCAATATTATCGGATATTTCTTATCTTTTGCAAAGGCCATGGACAATCTTGCAGCTCTATCAGGCACATTTTTCTCCCTCTCGAAGTCCAAGCCTATCCAGTTTGCAATGCTGTCTTGAACAGCCAGGTGGTTGGGAGGATTGGACACAACCGCAAATGCTGTCTTGAAAGGTTTAGAGTCTTCCATTTCCATTCTCTTAACAAGGACGTCTTACCACATCCCCCCGTTCCACAAAGCCCAATTCTTATCTTCTTATCGTCTCTCAGTGCCATTAAGATTTTATTACGCGCCTCCTCTGTGCACTTGAATAGAATGAAATCTTCTGATGGGAGCATGCACCGAAGTGATAAACGATGAGCAGAGAATAGCTTTTGCCTCAATCTGTCATTGAGTTGTTTCACTGCTTCCGTCTTCTCTTCTGCTTTCTTTCCAACTATATATCGACATATCCAGTTAGGGCAAACCCCATGGCAACAGCTTTGCTTTGCTTCTGCTTTCCCTTTCAGCTTGTCCACTTTGTCTAGTAGGTCATTTGCTGCCTTCAACTGTAGCTGAAGGTCTCCTGAAGGCTCTTTACTGTTAGCTTCGTCTTTGCCAAGTTGGCGTTGCATGTCATTTCTTGCTGATACTAAGTTTTCTTGTTCACCACCGAGATTTCTAACAAGCTCGTCGAATTCATAACAATAACAAGCTTGCCTTCCTACTGCCTTCACTATCTCTACTGCAAGCCCAGCCCCAGAATTGACTCCAAAGTCCGTACCCGCCATTGAAAGCAATGCAACCTGTACAGAATCGTTGGGAAGCTAAGCAATCCATTCATGCAGCAACAACGCAAGACCGACAGAAAAATCCTTGGACATCAGAAACATTTTAATTTTTAAGTTGAAAGCCTATACGATGATGCATCGCAAAATTGATCTATAATTATTATATAATAGATTAGCCTCGGAATTATTTTTTTTTAGTTTTTAAATTTTGAGGTTCAAGTAGACATAAGACTACTAAAAAAATTACATAGAGCTGTGTTATAAGAGATTTAAAATTTTAAAATTAACAAAAATTAATTTTTTTTTTCCTATAGTTAAATTTCTTTTGCTTTGTTGGGTTGCCCACCCTGACTATTTTTATTCATAGAGAAGATTGGATGGAGCATGATAATGACAATTATGAAAAGAGTACACACCATGCATAGCTATATTGAGTCTTAGGTATAGCTGTAAAGAATACACACCCATGCATAGTTATATTGAGTCTTAAGTATAGCCGTATAGGTTTTGGTTGCCTATCATTGTATCAAGTTTCAATTTAGTTATTTAACTTTATAAATGTTATTTGACTATTTTCAGTCACTTAAGATCTTTAGTCTTGTTAATTGTACATGTTGACTAAACAAATTTGAACAATAATGATGTATCTACAATTGAATCCTAACATGTTAATCATTAATTTAAAATTTATAAATTGAAAAATATTAAAAATAAAAACTGATAAATATGTTATCTATTTCATGAAAAATAATTGCATACGCTGGCAAAATTGAATGCTAGCATGTTACACTTTGCATGCTTGTTACAGGATATATATATATATATATATGGACACACTAAGCTATCCATATATATACATACATTGAGGTATTGTGTATATATAAATATATACAATATAGATAATTCTGTTTGAGGTATTGTCGGAAACTGTATATAGGGCACCACTAGGAGAGGTACAATATTTAGTACCCAATAATATCTTGAACATGACAGCTTCTAATGAAAGTATTTCCGTACTTAACAAAAAAATTATATTTATTTGTATTAATAAAATTACATGCTTACCTTTTGTGAGTCTTCCGTGCTTTTTTTTAAAAAAAAATTTTGTTGATTTTCCTGAATGTGAAAGCAATCAACTAAGGTGATGGAACATGGAAGCTAAAATGAAGAATCGAAGTACAAAGAAATGAGGACGCACAAACTGCAAAGCAAACAAAGGGAAACTATTCATTAACAAACGTAAGAAAAAGAACAAGTAAAAGATCATGATTTAGTATTTTCGAGCCTCGGTAGTAGAATGATAGTACAAGTGAAGAATAAGGATATTATAGCAAAATCAATGTAGCATCTAATAAGAATATCAGCCTTACCTGACAGAAAGAACAGAACTTTGTCAATAGAAGGACAACGCAAGAGTAGAATGAAGAAAATCAGAACCACAGAGATAGAAGAAAAAAAGATGTTGTTTTGAGATAAGGGTGATTCGGAAAATTCATAGTTGATTAGGAAGAAAGATAGGACCTTGATGGAAGAACTCAAAATTTTCCGAGTCTTTCTTTAGTGCTGGGTGTATTCAATCATCTTCGGCTTTTTAGTCATTTGTCAGTTAGTTCACATTAGTGGATTCCTACAATTTTTTTTTTCGCTTTGTCGCCTCTTGCAATTTAGAAGACGACGTAAATAATTTAGTGGTAAATTATTGGTGGGGGGGGGGGTTTTATTTCTATTTTAAAAACTGTTTTATTTTCTCAAAACGAAAAAAAAACAGTTGTTTGGGGCGTCGTTCTTAAAAACTAAAAAGTTGTTTTTTGTTTACGTGTCCTCTCATTTTTTTTTTTTTTGAATTCATGTGGTGGGCAGAGAGACATCATCGCATCATCATGTACCTGAAATTTGATCAAGATTCTCTCACCCACCCTTCCCCTCATC
>JANTPZ010038154.1:0-12761 GCA_025593235.1 Vachellia pachyceras
AACAAATAAATCAAATATTCACACATACACAAACAAGCGATTCATCACTTTCAACATCACGACAATTTCGAAAAATTCCTGAAAAATACAGAAGACAAAAAAGCTTCAATCAAAATCTACGTTGATGATCAATTATACGGCGTAGAGAAACCTTGAAAATGTTACCAAATCCAAAGGGTCGAGCGGCTTCCCATGAATCAGGAAAACCGCCCTCTGTGAGAGAGAAGCCTCTGTTGTACAATCACAAGTAGTGAGGGAGCGAAGAAAATCGAGAGGGAGAATTTAGAACTACATATTAGGAGCCAGACATAGAGATATGATATAAACCGTTAATTTGAATGGTTTAAATTTCAGACAAAGATGTTGGCAAAAAAAAAAAATCATATAAAGATAGAAAATCCCAAATCACTGTAGAAGTATTAATTTGGGATTTCATAATATTATTACTTTAGTTTTATGCTTTCCTCCTCTTTTGTATAAAATATGGCAACGAATTTGCAGATGAAATATAACAAATTACAATTTTGATGAAGGGAATCCTCAGTGAAGTTAGAAAATTCACTCCGCATATGTAAATTAAGATCCTTAACACTTTTAGAAAATGAGATTCCTCTTACCAATACATTTGCAAGTCGAGTATATACTAGCAGATAGGAATTTTATATATTAATCATGATTTGTCCTTTATTGTTTATGCAAATTTTTGCAAAAGGTTAATTCAATGAAAAATGAATTGGGTCACCAACAGTGCGAAGAAGGTAAAATACGGCTACCTTTATCGTAAGATGGATAAAAAGAAATTGTAATGATGAAGTATGTTGAGAATGCATTAGAGATTGGTAATAGATGAGGAAGAGAGAGATATGAATGCTCGTAATGATGTTTAGAATGTTTACAATGAAAAGTAGGGCATAAATAAATACCTTGTCTTCAACCTTGGTCGCTCGTCTGCTATGTTTAATGATCCCCGAAGATCTAGGGGCCATAGTTCGATATTCAGGGGATGTGGGTGACAGATTTGAACTCTTGGATAGAATCCATATGTCCTCTAGGCATCTGACTGTTGGACCTCTGAGGTGAACCATGTCTTTGATTGGACTCGCATACTGGGCCTTAAACTAGACTAGTTTGAGTTAGTTTTTTGGGCATACAGTAATTCCTTGCTCTTTTGGTCTATGGTACATAGATGGGAAGAGTATGAGACAAGCTCGCCACGTCGCTCGTGCCAAAGGTAGGCGATGGTTGCCTTCCCATATGTGATGTGTTAATATCCAGAGCGTTGCCAACACCTTGAATCTAATGGACAAGGTTGAATCCATGGCGAGGCGATTTCTTCGAGGGCACAATGATGACGCGTGGAGATTGCAGGGGAGAAGTTACTTTTTCCCGTAATCCTTTGTCCCTTCAACTTTTCATTACTTCTCTATCGTCTCCTTATTTCCTCTCTTTCTTTGCCTTACCACTTTCTCTGCCTAAGTTCCTCTTCTTCGAACGATCTTGCTACTTGTTGCCTTTCACCACATAGGTAACTTTAAGTAATTTTGTGCTCCTAGTTCTAGATCTTGTCATTCCTTGTGATCCTGTTCTTAGTTGTGATTTATGCTTTTGTGTGTCGAGCCCCAGCCCGGGGGTTTTTCTTGCATCTTTTGTAATCCCCAAAAAACCATGACATTAAACACAATTAATTTTTAAATTTTTAAGGTTCAAAGCATAAAAGTTGTCGGTGAGACATCCAACGTACAAACCATTCACAATATCATTTCGACCTAGGGCACAAAAATGACCCACAAGTCACCATCATAAGTCATAAAAATCAGAACAATTATTAATAATCCTATTAACCATATAGGTCTAGATATATTCCTTAAATCAATACTTAATATCTCACACATACCACAAGACAATTTATTATTGGGCCTAATTTCACAATATAATCATAAAGGTAGAATCAAATTATGCAAGCCCTATAAGTTTGACAATATACATTTCTCCTTAAAATAACTTAGCTATTAAGCCTACAGTGATAGCTACAATCAAAATGTTGGCTCCTTCCCTTCACACCTCGAATCACTAAGTTCCTCTCCTAAAAAAATATATATCGATAAGGTGAGAAATAAAGTCCCAGTAACCAATAATCAATTCATATAATATACAATATGGGATTATAAGTCAGTGAAATAGTGCCAATATACAATACTAAAACAAAATTAAGGTTTTCCATTCATTACAGTCAGAATACACAAGTGATCCATCTATCATACTCCTCCATATCACTCCATAACGTGGATCCTGCTTAATGCGCTGAGCAACCTGGCCAAGGTCCAGAGCAACATTAATCCAACCGATCCCCCTTCGTTCTCCCTCCTAGGTCTAGAATCAAAGGATGTTTAGCCTCCCACCTAGGTCTAGACTAGCTCCCACCTGGGTCTAGGCCGACCTCCCACTCATGTCTGAGTCACAATAAGGCCTACTACTATGATCAGTAGTAGAGGCAATCGCGGATACAACATAAACCCCATTATCATAAGATCACCCAACTACTTCGACACCACCTAATATTTCAATCCTCCACAAATGCAGAAATCCATAATTTATTACAGATAAGGATAAATTATGAATAGTTCATCATACATATTTATAAGCAAAACGTATTCTTTATATAAAAAAAATATACTTCACACTTAACTAAAATTGAACATATAAACATAGAGATAAGATTCATAATTTATAAAAAAGGTATCGAAAATATCTTACAATCCATGCAAGCATATAAAATGAATTAACCATGGTTACCTCTACTCCAAGATACTTGCAAGCTCAAGTCAGAAAAGCACCAACCACATTTAAATAAATCTACATGATGATATAGATGCAAATTTAAAAATACAAAATTAAATAATTAACATGTTTATATCCATTTAAAATCTAGAAATAATTACTTAAAATTCATACTCCCGAATAGGCTCTCGATCATTTAATTTAACCCAAAATTAATTATTGCTCTCCACCAACAATTTAATTAAACACAAATTAGCTTCACTTGTACAAAATCTCCAATTTAAAATTTAGAGTTTCAAACATAAAACTGTTAAACTATTTATTCTTAATCTATTCAGCATCATAAGTTGATTACCACTTCAAAAATATCTTTAATAATATTAATAAGTCATTCAACTCAAACCTAATATGAGTAACCAACCTATGTAGAATAAATTATAAACTGTTCAAATCAAATATTTATTTTAAATTATAACGACAGTTAAATCATAATCCAAATGAAGAAAAATTAACAATTATTTCCCTTTTACCCTTTCATTAGACAGTTATTGATATTACTAAATTAACAATTATTGATAAATTAACAAATATTTATCTAAAACACTAATCCCAAAATTTCATCAAATAGTATAATATTACTATCGTTAGAAAGAGAAAATTATTTAGAAAAACTTTTATGGAGTAAGTAAATTGAAAAAGAGTAGTTTTGATTACCTAATTGATTCCAAAATGAAATTCTACACCCCAAGGAAAGCAGTGGCGCCAACTAAGTGAGAAGAAAAAGAGAATTCTTTGACCTAATGCTACTGTGCATGTTTGGGAAGAACTTCTTCCCAACGGTGAACGAAATCCGTAAAAATCATCTCAAAATCCGTAAAAACCATCTCAAAATCTATAAAAAAAAACCTTCTTGAAATATGTAAATTCTTCTTAACATCTGTAAACTCCTTCCTCCCAACGGATTCTCAAACACACCCACTAACGTGAGGTGAGGGGTATAAATAGATGGTGATGCTAGCGTTGTGCAGGTGGTACCTTTCCTTTTCTTTTTTATTGATATATATATGGATGCTAGATGCTTCCTCCCTCTCTTTTTCTTTTTATTTTTTTAATATACATGTCATATCACCTAAGGGCCACGTGCATGCATATATTTATATATATTATATTTTCTTTTCTTCTTCTTCTTCTTCTTCTCCTCCTCCTCTTCTTTTCCCCTTCCTTTATAACACTATTTTTATCTTTAAATAATAATTATTTCTCAAAGATAATTAAATCCTTTAAATAAAAATTAGGATGTTATATATTTTGCATTTGTTTTCTTTCATTTTCAAAGATGTTTGGTACGCCTACTGACTTTGATGCATATGCAAAGAGCATCTCGGAGTTTGCTCATTCCAGTTCGCTAGGTAGCAGTTTGTCAGATCTTTCCCTTAGTCTTGTTAGTAAGGAGGAAGTTTTGCAACCCCTTGGGCGTAGCCCTAGGGAGAATGTAGTAGCTTGACATGCCCCCTCCCGATCTTGCTTAACTGAGAGGGAACTAGCTAACCTATGTCACAACTTTGATGTGCCTTCCACAGTAGATGAAGAAATTAGCATGCAAAGCCCAACGGGCCTCCTGGACTGAAATGGGATAGGACTTGGCCCAGATTGGAAAATGTTAGTATATATGTGTACACTTGGTCATTTGTACAGTAAGGAAAATGTAACTCATTTTCATCTTTGTAATAAGATGAGTTCTGGAATCATTCAGTAAACACTACTCTTCATGGTATCACAGCCAGGTTGCGATCCTGGGACCTGTGGGTTATGGGTCCACCGCGCTTACGGGAGGAGGAAACTATACCCTATGGAGTCAAGCGATGCGTCTTGCACTCCAAGGGAAACACAAATTGGGCTTCATCGACGGCTCATGTATCAGAGACGGCCAAGACGCACACCTGCGTGATCAGTGGGATCGATGCAATGTTATTGTGCTCACGTGGATCATGAACACGGTTTCTCAACAACTTCAGAACAGCCTCATCTTCTTTCAAAACGCAAGAAGTGTGTGGCCGGGTTGACCTACAGGAACGTTTTGATAAGATAACTGGTTCTCGTGTATTCACTCTTCACCGTGAAATTTCTAATTTGCGCCAGGGAGCTTCCATTGTGTCCAGCTATTACACCAAGCTTAAGGAGCTATGGGAAGAGCAATCTGCGATATTACCATTGCCTTCCTGCACATGTGACATGTTGAAGGTTTGTGCTAAACGGACAAAATAGCAGAAGCTTATGCAATTCCTTGTTAGGTTAAATGAATCATATTCTGCAGCTAGAAGCTAGATACTATTGATAAGTCCCCTCCCCAACATTAATTAGGAATTTGCTATGATAGCGGAGGATGAAGCACAACGAATAATAGCGAGTTCTGGAAAGAATGGGACATTAGATGGAGTAGCCATGGTAGCCAAAGGCAGAGGGTGTGGTCAAGGTAGAGGTTGAGGAGGTACACCACCAGAGTGCATACATTGTCACAAGAAAAGACATGTTAAGGAAAGGTGTTGGCACCTAATAGGCTTTCCCACTGATTTTAAAGGGAATAAAGCCAAAGTTGTTTATGATTATGTAAATGTGAGCCAGTCAATCAGCAAAGAAGGAGCTGCAATTCCAGGAAGTGTGATAACGCCTACTTTAACTCAAGAGCAATATAAGCATCTTGTTGAGTTTTTGAAGAAGGACGCAGAATCACTTGTTGGAGCACATGCCCTCACCGATACAGGTTTAACTAATTACTCTTGCTCCAAACACATGCACACCAATTGGGTAATAGACCCAGGTGCAACTACATATTTGTTTAGTGATTTAGGTTTGCTTGATACATATGTTCAATATGCTGGACCTATTTCCAATATACGAATACCAAACGATGAAAGAATAGGAGTAACACATGTAGGTACAGTGGAGTTTTCAAATGGTTTTAAACTTGATAATGTCTTGTATGCGCCACAGTTACACTTTAACTTGATTTCCGTGTCAAAAATGACCAATGAACAACAGTGCCTGGTTGATTTCTTCCCTCACTGTTGCCTAATGCAGGGTCTTCGGGGGGAAAGATGAAGGCGACTGGTAGATTAGTAGATGGGCTTTACATATTGCAGTACACTGATCTCAATATTCCTACTGTTTCTGCTGTTTTACCCACTGTTTATGCTATTTTTCCCTATGTCAATGTTAGCGTTCATAAGTCACATGTTGTAAAATTGTTTCATCATCGTTTGGGTCATGCACCCTATTCTATTTTGAAGCATTTGGGGGTTGTGCCTGATCTGTATGCACCAAGAAAACCTTTTGATATTTGTATACAATCCAAGCAAACGAAGTTGCCTTTTACTCCTAGTTGCATCAAATCTAAATCTTGTTTTGACTTAATTCACATGGATTGTGGGGCCCCTATAGGACACCCGCACATCAAGGACACCAATTTTTCCTCACCATTGTGGATGATTTCTTAAGAACTACATGGATTTTCTTGTTGCACCACAAATCCGATGTTTTCATGCATGTTAAACATTTTTTGTCTTATGTTTCACTCAATTTTCATCTCGTGTTAAATGTGTACGCACTGATAATGGGACTGAGTTTGTCAATTCTGCTTTGAAAAATTTGCTTTTAGACCATGGTATTCTTCATGAGACTTGTTGTCCCTACACACCACAACAGAATGTAATTGTATAGCATAAGCATCGCACGTTGATCCAAGTCTCACTTAGTTTGATACTTCATTATGGCATTCCTATTCAATATTGAGGTGAGTATGTCCACATGGTTGCTTACTTGGTGAATCGTTTATCCTCACGTGTTTTAGGTTTTAAACCCCTTTTGAGAAACTTTATGGATATGCACCCATATTAGATAATTTACATGTCTTTGATTGTTTGGCCTATGCTACTGATCTCACTGTTTATGACACATTTCAACCACGTTCACATGCTTGTGTTTTCTTGGGTTATCCCCCTGGTCAGAAGGGCTTTCTATTACTTGACCTTCGTTCTCACAGGTTGTTGGTTAGTAGGCATGTCACATTTTTTTAGGATAAATTCCTTTTTCGTGATTCCATGTCTCCTGACCTAGGGGGAGTCCTTACTGATTTCAAACATATGTTTTACTTTGATGCTTTTGAGAATGAATGTGGTACAAGTTCAAAGTCCTATGATGATACAAATCCCTCATCGTCCGTTACACATGAAAGGGAAGATGAACAACCCTTGAAGACCCTGCCTTGCCTACTCCACCTCTTCCGTGTATTAGTAGGGATAGAAGGGCCCCAATTTGGGCCAAAGATTATTTATGCAGTTTAGGTACCGAGGGGGTTGCTCACAAAAGAAAAGGTAATTGTTTGAATCCAATTACAAATTATATAGATTACTCACATGTCTCACCATCACACTTTTGTTTTATGATGAATGTTGATTCCATCGTGGAGGCAAGTAGCTATGAGGAGGCGATTAAGAACCCAGAGTAGGTCAAGGCAATGAACCTAGAAATAGAAGCTTTAGAAAACAATAGAACATGGATATTGTGACATTGCCAACGGAAAGAAAGCGATAGGAAGTAAGTGGGTTTTCAAGGTGAAATACAAATCGAATGATGAGATCGATAAGTATAAGGCACGTCTAGTAGTCATGGGTTACACATAGTGAGAGGGAATCAATTACCATGACACCTTTTCTCCAGTGGTTAAAATGGCCACTGTGATAATTATTTTGAAAATTATGGTGGTAAGTAATTGGAACATATATCATATGGATGTACATAACACTTTCTTATGGAGAGATCTTGATGAGGAAGTTTACATGTCCATACCCCAAGGGTTTCCAAGTGAGGGGAGAATATGGCATGTAGATTGAAGAAATCTCAATATGGCTTGAAGCAGGCTTCAAGACAATAGAATCAAAAGTTGTATATGGCATTGCTTCAAGGCGGTTTCAAGCAGAGGAAACATGATTACTCCCTCTTTATTAAGTCTTTTGATGATGGAATTGTTTTGGTTTTAGTATATGTTGATGACCTGCTGATTACTGGTAGTGCAAACAGTAGGATCGTAGAAGTTAAGACTTTTCTACATGAAAACTTTAAAATTAAAGACCTAGGAAGTATGAAATATTTTATGGGTATTGAAATGGCTAGGTCTGATAAAGGAATTACTCTGTCATAGCAAAAATATGTGCTAGATTTACTTTTTGAAACAGGGATGAGTGGATGCAAGACACTCAATTTACCAATGTTGCCAAACTTAAGGTTGAGAGCTTATGAGGAAGGAAAAAATAAGAAGGAAGAATTATTAAAGAACCCTGAGAGATACAGGAGGCTGGTAGGGAGATTAATTTATTTGACTATTACCATACCTGACATTTGTTTTGCTGTGCAGGCATTGAGTCAATACATGCACAATCCAACCAAAGCATATATAGCAGCAACATTTAATGATGTGCGGTATTTGAAGCATAGCCCAAGTGTATGTGTACTCATTAACTCCATGGGGAAGCTTGATTTGGAGTGTTTCTGTGACTCAGATTGGGGCGCCTATGCAACCACGTGGAGATCTATGACATGCTACTTGTTAAAGCTGGGTGGATCACTCATTGTGTGGAACACTAAGAAGCAAGCCACTGTGTCGATATCATCAGTAAAGGCAGAGTACAGGGCGCTTGGTTCAGCAGTAGCAGAAGTAGTGTGGGTCAAAGGATTGCTCAAGGAATTAAATGTAGATCATCAGCAAGCTGTAGATGTCTACTGTGACAGTAAAGCAGCAATTCACATAGCCACCAATCCAGTTTTCCATGAAAGAACCAAACACATTGAAATTGATCTTCATTTTATTATGGAAAAATTACAGAGTAAACTGATTTGTTTGAAGCATGTCAAATCTGCTAAACAAGAGGCAGATCATCTCACCAAATCAGGTAGTAAGAGTATGCAAAATAGATTACTTAGCAAGTTGAGTACTTTGAACTTTTATAAGCCTCAACTTGAGGGGGAGTGTAGAAATTAGTATGTAAAGCCCAATGGGCCTCCTGGACTGAAATGGGATAAGACTTCGCCCAGATTGGAAAATGTCAGTATATATGTGTACATTTGGTCATTTGTACAGTAAGGAAAATGTAACTCATTTTCATCTTTGTAATAAAATAAGTCCTAGAATCATTCAGTAAACACTACTATTCAATAGAGATTAGGGTTCTCACTACTGGTGAATCTGCTAGCACGTTCGTCTTTGAATGGATGAGTTTGTTTTTTGAAGTTTTCCGCTATAATGTATCCCCTTGCTTCCTTTGTTGTGTGCCATGTATCATTGCTTCAATATAGAAGTAGATGCCCTATGTTTGGCGAGTTTTCATGGCCTTGGAGGCATTCAACTAGCAAAACAACTTGTCATTCATTGTGGCAGACCTGTTGTTGTGACAAAGACTTCGGTGAACGACCTCGACAAGCAGGTGGTGTGGAGAATAAGGCGCTGTCCTTGGAGAATGAGGCCTTCCGGGAGGAGGTCAAGGAGGTGGAGACCGGGTCATATATGTGGGTAAAGGCGCAAGCTTTGTGGGAGCATTAATAGGGGATGTCATCTCACTTGGACCTTGAGGAGACCTTCGCCAACTATAAAGGCACATGTGGTAGTACCTTCAAGCTTGACCCTTTTGAAGGTGATGGTAAAGCTACTAGGACCGATGGAGGTCAGGGAGCAGGGGTGACCGAAGGTGGAGTAGGTGGTGAGGTGACAGCCCATGAGGGTCTTGTGGATGAGACAATGGCAATGGCGACGGCCCTGGGGGATGATCTAGCAGACCTTAAGATGGGGATTCTGCAGTCAAAGTTTGTAAACCTCTATGAGGTGTTTTCATGGCTGTTTGTGGCCTTTTAACTTGGTGTCTCTAGATTTATTGGCCCTAAGTGGGTTCGGATATTGTTGGGTTCATCGTGGCACGTTCGCCTTGTCTAACAATCTCCAAAGATTTAGGGGTCGTGGTTGTTGATCCTTTGATCTAACTGCCTTGTCTGACATTTAGAGGATGTGAGCAACCAAATCAAAACTCTTGGACAGACTCCACTTATCATCTAGACATCTGATCGTTGGACCTCTAGGTTGACCACTCTTTGATTGGGCTTGTAGACTAGGTCTTGAACTGAACTAGCCCAAGTCATTTTTTCAACATACATATATTTTAATGATATTTTTATGGATTTCCCAAGAAAAATTACTCTACAATTTAGGGTTCTAGACTTTATTTGAGAGCACTTGTATCCAATAATTTTTTTATTTCACTTTAATCCTTTAATTTTCTCTTACGTATATATTAATTTTTTATTCCAATTAAATCACAAAACTGTACTTTTATCTTTCTTCTATTTAATTAATTAAATTTTCTTTTTTTTGTTATCAATAAAATAGAATAAAATAATTGTTTTATTTTATTATGAATTCCAAATCCCCTTGTATTAGCATAGGACATAGAAAATATTTAAAGTAAGTTATATTAAGGATCGGAGATAATGTTTAGTGTACATAGAAGTGTTCATCTAATCTTTTACTATGATTGTTTGATATAAATTCTCCTAGTAGCAATACGAACATGTTAGGAAACAACTACTTATATTAGATTCAAGCTCCGTTGATACTAGGCTTGTTTGGGTACGCGTAGAGAAGTAATTTTAATCAAGCCGAGACAAATATGTGAAGGAGATTATCTCATATTACAGAAAAATACTGTTGAATGTGCATCTAGGCCTTGGAAACGTTTAGCCAAACAGTCACACTATATGAGAATCGATTTAGAAGATGAAGAATATTAAGTGCTTGTTTGAGAAACCCCAAAGCACTTAAAAAAGCACGTTCACATAAGTTAAAATAAAATCACTCTTACATACTCATATGAAACTTCGTAAAATCATTTAAAATAAATTAACACAAAACACTTGTCTATATAAAAAGGTGGGGACATGGTTGAGTTCACGGGAGGTATTATTTATGGGACTCATGGCCATTTTCACCCGATCTCCTTGCACACCGTGATGCATTTTACTTAGAAGCACAAAAAATGACTTTGACTTTAATTTTCGGTCAGAAGGGCTTTATTTCTAAAGCCATCAGGAAAATATAGTTTTGAAATAAAATAGCTCTTTAGATGAGCCTTGAAAAGTCATCTTAAACACACTATAAATCTTGGTTTTTGGATTACACACTGGTCCAATTCTTCATATATCACATTTTCATTACTATTGAGGTAAATGTATATTAAGCCATTTTTCTTCTTCAACCACCATATAACTGTTTTTTTCTAACTCCATCATTTGTTATGCAATATATTTTGTAAAACTCAACCATTCCATGTTCATTGAGTGCCTTCATTGTCCAATTCCATTGCAGCATTGTCATGAGAATTTGTACATTACATATAATATTTTTCAACTGTAAAATTGCTACTATATAATACAGAAGCCGTATCCCTTCTTAAACTCTACTTAATGGGAACCTTGTGTACTCAACCAATCTTTATCTTATGTCTTTCAAATTATTTGAAACCTCCAAGAAAGTCTACCTATCAATATCACATTTATGCCATATAAACTTTAGACCTATGCATCTTACATATTAGGTTATGTGATGAAAAAACTTTTCCTTTAGAATTTTTATACATCATATTATAGATGCAAGACTTGCCAGCAATTGTTTTTACGTTAACTGCACAAAGGTAAAAGATAAAATTGATCCAAAAGCTTTCAAATACAACATCGTTGCTCCCTCCTAGCAACATGAAAATGATATATTAATGCAATTTTCACAAATTTTTTTTTAAAAGCATGCCATGCATGCACACTGTCACTTCAACATCTTTATACAGCTTTTGCAAAATTTCAATCTTTTCCACAAACCAGTACAATCATGGAACCAAATTCTCCTTGAACATTTCAATGCAAATATTTGCTCCTACCTCATCATCTAATCACATTGATTTGATAAACGTGTTACCTAATCTTCCTCATCATCACTGATCATGTTTAAATCTTGATCCTCATCATCATTCCCATCTGGGTCCTTACCATCATTTCCATCTTGCTCTTCATCATCATTTCCATCTTGGTCTTTGTAAACTGATGCACTGTAAAATTCACATCTATTGAATTACCCGAGAGGGATATATATACATCAAGGAGGAGCCTTCTTATTAATGGCTCATTATTATAATTACATACACAAAATCATAATTCTAATTCTTGATTGTAAAGGATATATTTCCTAATATATATCTCAATCATATTTCAACACTCCCCCTCAAGTTGGAGCATAAATATTAATCAAGCCCAACTTGTTACAAAGATAATCAACCCGTATCCCAGTGAGGGCCTTAGTCAAAAGGTCGCCTAATTGATCACTAGACCGCACATGTCCTGTAGAAATGAAGTTCTCCTTGATCTTGTCTCTAATAAAGTGACAATCAATCTCGATATGTTTCGTTCGTTCATGAAACACAGAATTGGAGGCTATGTGCAAGTCAGCTTTGTTATCACACCATAACTTTGCTGGTAATGACGCACTAAAACCGACCTCCTTCATCAGTTGATAAATCCATTCAATCTCTGGAGTTGATTGTGCCATAGCTCGGTACTCGGCTTCTGCGCTTGATCGTGACACCATATCTTGTTTCTTACTCTTCCAAGAAACCAAATTCCCACCCACAAAGACACAATATCTTGTAGTAGATCGTCTGGTAGCTTTCGATCCACCGTAATCAGCATCACAAAAACACTCAATTTCAGTATGACCATGATTAATATAAAGCATACCACGACCAGACGCTCCTTTTAGATAATGCAAAACATGCTCTAGGGCTTCCCACTGAGCTACTATTGGTGCTATCATGAATTGGCTAAGGACACTAACCACAAAAGTGATATCAAGACGGGTTACTGTAAGATAATTCAACTTGCCAACCAGCCTCCGGTAC
>JANTPZ010038156.1:0-11519 GCA_025593235.1 Vachellia pachyceras
TCCTTTCACGGATAAAAACAATGAAGCTGTCATGGCAACAAGTGTATGACATGGTGTATGGAACCAACACATCTGGCTTTGGATGGGATGCAGAAAAGTAGATTGTGGTGGCTGAGAAGGATGTGTGGATGAATATATTAAGGTATGTATGTCACATTTGCTTTATTTATTTTGTCTTGATTTCCATAAATATGCTGCTACAAGTGTTAGTATGTTTTGTGTGGCAGGTGCACAAAAAAGTTGTTGCATTCAGGAATAGGTCATTACGTCATTTTCAGGACTTATGCTTCGTATGGTCTAAAGATCGTGTTGTTGCTGAATTCTGCAATACGCCAGGCGTCATGGAAGAAGAAATTGTTCAAGAAGAAACTGAGACTCCTGATTCCCCACAAATGGATGTTGTTGCTGATGACATTGACCTCTTACAAGCTGGCCCTGACACAATTTCTCCTACTAACACAGCTGGTGCTAATACTGAGGTTTCATCTTCATCCAGAAAGTGACGAAGGACAACAAACATTGATGTGTTGGTAGACGTGTTGATGAAACTGTCAATGCATTGGACCAGATAATTGTGCAAGTATTTGATAATCTTGGAAATCGTATGTCCCGAAAAGCTCATCAGGCCAAGATGGAAGCCAAGGTTGCTGGTCTTTACATAGAGTTAATAAATGTAGAGGGCCTCACTATCCAAGAGCTTGATGCAGCACACATAAAAATTGTGGAGTCTGAGAGCCTGTTGAATGCATTTAACAAGATTCCAGCAACTTTCAAACCATCTTAGATACGTAGCTTACTTGAAAAGTAGTTAGATATATACTTATTGTGAATGCTCAATATATTTTTGTTGTACATTGTAGACGTGGTGTTATGGTGCATATATTTTGGTGAAACTTGTTCAAACTTTTGACCATGTTAGTTATGGTAAAGAACTAATATGGCATGAAGTTTGAATATGTTGTAATATAAACTTGTTTAACATATGACTTTTGACAAAAGGTGATATGATTAAGAAAACACATTTGCAATTAGTTTTAAAGTTGTTGGATAATGATCTATAAATATCATTCTTGCTTTATTCCATGCATAGCATGCCTAAAGTTCTAAATAGCTGGTGTAAATTTGAATTTCATGAGGCAATACTCGAGTTTTCCTAACACTTTTGAAGTAACTCAAGTGTTTGCATGAAGTGTTGCAGAACACTTTCATTCAGTACTCGAGTTGCCTTAAGAGTGTTGAAAGAAACCATCAATACTCGAGTGTTGTAATCAGGTACTCGAGTTTTGTAAACACTTTTAGTTGATACTCGAGTTTTGAAGAAGAAGTTTGAAGTAAAAACACTTTGGAAAGCTTCAATACTCGAGTATTCAACATTAGTATCGAGTATTAACAAAACTCCCACCAAAACTCGAGTTCTTTAATGCAAGTGTTGTGTTTGTTCAGAAGAGGATGTTCGATACTCGAATGTTACAAGTCAGTACTCGAGTGTTAACAACACTTCTATTTGTAGCTCAAGTTTTTTGCTTCAAGTGCTGTTGTACATTTTGAAAACAAAGCTCGATACTCGAGTGCTGTAAATTAAAACTCGAGTGTTGACAGCACTTCTATCACAATACTTGAGTTTCACTTGAAAATATTCAGATATAAAGCATTTTGACTTCCAATACTCGAGTTTCAGAATACAAAACTCGAGTAATGACAACATTTCCATTTCAATACTCGAGTTTCACATGAAAGTGATGAGTTATAAAGCATCTTAAGTCTGAATACTCGAGTTCTAGAATATAGAACTCGAGTGATGACAACACTTCCATTTCAATACTCGAGTTTTACATGAAAGTGATGACTTATAATTTATAAAGCATCTTAAGTCTCCATACTCGAGTTCCAGAATACACGATACTCGAGTTTTGGAAGTATGAAAGTGGAGTTCTATGAATCATGAGGCACAACTCAAGTTCTGAGCATGCTGTAACTCGAGTTTTATGACATCTGTGACATAACTCGAGTGTTCCCAAGCTATAACTTGAGTTTTACTGAATATATAGTGTCAAAATTCCATTTAGATCATGAAACTCGAGTGTTGTAAATGCAGAACTCGAGTTATGCTTCATGAATTGCACTTGAACATGTCACATTCCAGCTTTCAGCACATGACTCAAATTGCAAAGGCTATAAATCTCTCAAGTCAACTCCAAACCTTGCAAATAATATATCACTGGAAAGCCCTACAAGTCTAGTTTCACATAAAACAAGAATCAGTCCAAAGCTATTATATAAAGAAAGTTACGATAGATACAATAGGCAAAGGTCAGAGAAAAAGCGTTGAATGCGACCACAAAGTTTAGAAATTTATATCTCCTTCATCTGAAATTCTTTGATGTTGCTCTAGGTGTCTATGAAACGCATTTTGAGTCTCATTTCATAAAAAATTGGTTTCACATCAATCGAATTTGTGGTTTGGGAGATATTATCAAAATACCAAACATATGTCGAGCTGGAAATTAACAGAGGGGGCTGATACTCGAGTGCTACACAAAATACGTCCTTTTATTTTCTTTATCGCAGCATTAAACTATTTGTTTTGAAATCTAGCAATTTGAATTTCATTAATTATTTTTTTATGATTTATCATTTTAATAATACTTTTGTTAAGATTAAATTTGAATCATTATCTAATTATTATAAAAAAGGAAGATAAGAGAAGAAGAAGAAGAAGAAGAAGAAGAAGAAGAGAAAAGAACAAAGAGGTTCCAAATTTCTGCTCTCCCTCTCTCTGTTTCTCAGCTCACAAGAGAGACGAAGAGCTGGTAGTTTTTTTATTGTTGTTGTTGTATTATTGGTGGTTTTTAACTTGTAAATTTCATCATGCACCAGCCCAAGGAGATTAACGAGGGTGAAGAAGATGACAACATTTGGATAATAGACAAAATCGCAAATTTAAGGTTGGAAAAACACATAACACAAACAAAAATCAAGAAAATAATAATAACTCTTCTTTCCTGCCAGGCGAATGTATAGAAGGAAACATCAGATCTCCTCCCTCACCGTATCATCCCCACTCTCCCTCCTTGCCTCTCTCTACTTTATATCCATCTGTTGGAATAAACTTAGAAATATCGCCTATAATAAAGACCAAAGTAACAGTCACAAGCTTAACGCCTCATCAGTTTTTTTTTAAAAAAATAATAAAAGTATATATATGATTCGTTGAATTTTGTTGGGGGCATTAATTGGCCACATAATTTATTCTTTAGTGAACCAGAAGCGTGAGAGTGAGAGAGAGAAAAAGAGAGCACTGAGAGAGGGAGAGAGGCGTCCGAGACAGGGGAAGGGGGAGAGAAGAGTTTAGAGAGGTAATTTCAGTGTTAAGCCTTTTTTTTATAGGATTCTTTTTATTGGATATTTTGAGATTTATATTTTTATTCAGTTTGAGTTTTATTCGTTAAGTGCCTTAAAATTGTAGATATATTTTTATAATTAAGTTCTATAAAATTATATTTATTTGATATCTTAAGTATTTTAAGAATTTACTTGTGCTTGAAAAAGATATATTTTTTGATATATAGGATATTTTAACTAAATAAATATAACTAGAAAAATGTAGAGAATGATTTATGGAAAGATTTGTCATTTTTGTATTTCATGATTTTATAAATAATTTTTATTATAAAGATTTTCTAAATCAATTTTATTGGGTATTTTAAAATATGAAAATTGTTGAAACAATTTTATTTGATATATTGAAAATAATATCAATTTAAATTTGTTATTTTGTCACGTATGGTTTTATAATTTGGTTCCAAGCAATGCGATGCATCTTCCTTTCATTCTCATCTTGAGCCCAAATGTTTTTTCTAACCATATAGGGCTCATTATTATATATCGCGATACACTGTATTTTAGATAACTGGCAAGAAAAAACGCATGGGTAATACTTTACTTGGTTCTTTAATTGTGCCAAGCGTAATGGATTTTGTGTTCAGGACCCGGGGTACTTTATTAAAGAGAATTGCTTCCCCATAACTATGTTGTTAATTAATTTTTTTATTTAAATTATTATGGTTAATTTTTTGTTCTTTTCAACAAGCCAACAATTTGGGTCTCAATCATAATCACAAAAGCTTTGAAATTCTTTAATTAAGAGATAAAAGGGTTTCATCATATTAATTTATCACATACCTTGCAAGTTGCATCATCCACCAACGTTTCTATGACTCATCTAAATAGATTTTAATTTATCATGCTAACTCTTTTACATAAGTGAATCTAAATATAAATCATATTACACAATTTAACTTTCACTTATATATTTTAAGTTTGCTAAAATCAAATTGATAAAAAAGAGCTGCTTCTACTACTGTTATTCCAAACACACCTTACTGCTAGAATAAGGGGGAAGCCATGTCTTCCTGATTCTACTCTTCGAACGGGCTGCAACTCTGGAAATAAAAGGGATCCCACCACCATTCCTTACCGATTTCGTTCTTCCAACGGGCTGCAGCTGATCTCGATCTATAATCCAAAGGCATTGGGGTACGATCTCCCTGCACAATGTGTTGCAGCCCCCACTCGTCACATTAAGATTGGAAATAAAGATAGATTTAATATTAGAATATCTGAAAATTGATTACATTAGTTCACTCGTATCCTTTCTTATTAACTCTCTTGTTTTTTGAGTATTAAAGGTTCCTTATTATCCGAAAATTTCTATTTTAAGATTATCATTTAAAATAAATATTTCATGATAATTGGAAACTATCTTTTAGTTATTTGAATAATATGGAATTATTCAAACAAGATTTATTAAAATAAAATAAATTATAATATATGATAAAAAAATATATATATATCCATACATGAATAAGAGCAAGGAAAATAATAGAAACGGGAGGAAAATGCAAAAATTGGGGTTCTTTATTATAAATTTATCCTTTGGGACATGTTGCTTGATTTTAACCGTATAATTTTATTTTAGTTCATGTGGCCGAACCTTTCAAGTTTGGGTGTCTTCCTCTGTCTCCCCCCGCCGCTCACTGTCCACCACTGTTGTGCATTTTTGCACTTTGAAACTTATTTTGGTAGGTAAAACTACACTTTAACATTAAACTTCCTATATTGAAAGTTGTTTTACTCATCTAGTTAAATCCAGCGATGTGATTTATTATAGTGATAGAGTAAATTTTTGGTTTATGGTTTAGAACAAGTTTGAATTTTAACAATAGATAACTACGAGAGAGTAGAGTTAAAATATTAATATGTTTTAATCAGTTGTTTAAATAAATATGTTTTAATCGGTTTAGTTTTGTGTCTTGGTTAATTTGATAATTTTAAATTTTTTATTTAATCAGATTATTATTTGGGCATATATGATTTTTGCACCGATAATTTGAGTTTTATAATTTATTTTAGTAGATGAAAACCTACATTAACTATTGGGTGGATTGGATTTAATGTTTACAATAATATATAAATGTTAGAAGTTTTTGGAGGAACTTCCAAGTGTGGAAATTTGGTAGATTGAGTAAATAATTATATTTTTTTTATTCCAATAAGTGAGAAATAATTTATGGAAGAAAGAGATTGAAATTTGAACAAGTATTTGAGGATATTGGATTTATATGATTTTTGAGGATTCAAAGAGAGCAAATTGTGAAGATTTTTAGAGATTGGAGAAATTATGATATTTGGTTATAATTTTAACAAGTGGAATAGAGTTATTTGATGATAAAAGTGTGAATGAGATATATAATTTAAATTATGATCGTAAGGGGGAATTATAGGTTCATAATAATACTTACTTGATCATAGTGTTGTTCCAATGTTGGAAGGAGACACTGAGTGATTGAGTTGTCGCCCAAGTTTTGAAAATCAGCTTTGCGTATGACACGCCATCCACACTTGATTGAATCCACTCTTGCATCTGATTCATCATCATCCCCATAGACGACGACACCAACTGCCAATGGAATCTGACTGTACTCGCTTAATTGTAGAATAGGACTCAATTCCTCACTTTGTTTCCAAAACACTATCCAAAGGTGACTCGACTGTATTTCATAGTTACGCGGCCACTCTAGATAAACAGGCCCGCAACTATTTCTACCACTAAATGGGTCAGGAATTGCAGCAAAATCAAAGTAAATAATTGGGGAAGCCGAACGGGGATAATAAAATATATCATCATGGTCGTCGGGTTCAGTGGAATAAAACAGATCATGGTCCAGTACAATGCACAACCCAATTCCTAAAATTTCTTCACAAGGAGGCATGTCTACCAACACTTTAGCCAAACCTTGTTCACCTTGACCATCAACTACGTCATTCAGATGAAGATCATCTTTATTATCAAACCATGATGGTATTTTACTACCCGGAATTGTCACCGAAAAAATATCTCCCTTATCCCATGGCATCGCACGCCTTTCCACCTAAATCCAAAAAAAAAGTCAAATTACACACACACGGCCTACTATTTTACTGTAATATAGCTAAAAATAGAAAAGAATATACGTAGAAATCTATTTGCATATTTACCTGGTCAATAGAAGCAAAGAGATGTAATAATTGTCCGTCCGTCACTGTTTCTAATGAACAACAATCTCCTGCTTCCACTTCACTTAAACCTGGTGCAGACTGCGGCAACGACTGAAGTTCTGAACAGTAATTCAAATAAAGATAATCCAGTTTCAAATTTTTAGTTATAAAGCCAGCAGGTAGTTTCTTAAACTTGTTCCCACTTAGATCCAACCTCCATAATGATGGTAAGCCACCCAAGTCATTTGGAATGGATCCATCATCAATATTGCGGTAGCTTAAATCTAATTGCTTCAGATATTTAAGATTGAAGATTGAAGCAGGCAATGTTATGCTCTTGTCAATTGAATGCCCCCAAAGGATGCGCCTCAATAGAGGAATAAAGCTCCAACAGTTCGAAATTGGCCATTCGCACCCACCAAGTGACGGTACTTCCATTATGTCGGTTTTACCACTCGCGTTAAGCTCTTCCAAGGCTTCAATTTCATTCAAATTTTCTGGCAACCTGGCAAATTTTGAGCACCCAGCCATATCAATAAGCTTAAGACACTTCAACTTGCAAATGCTCTGGGGAAGGCACACAAGGTTCTTGCAACCCCTTAAATACAATTCCTCAAGACCAATCAATGATCCAAGTGACTCTGGAAGTTTCACTAAATTTGTCCCCCCAACCCTAAGCGTTTTTAGATTTTTCATATTTTCCCCAAATTCTGGCAGACATTTTAATTGGATGCACCCACAAAAAAAAAGTTCCCTCATAGCACTCATTTCCAATTTCTTTGGACTTCGGGATCTGAGATTTTTGCAACCATTCAGATTCAACACTTGAAGCTTTTTGTGTTGTCCAATTGAAGCATGGAGATCAACAAGAGCTTCACAGCCTTGAAGTTCTAATCTTTCCAGATTTGGGAGTTCAGAAAAATCAGGAGTCTCAATCAAGTTTTTGGAATAACTCAAGTCCAAAAACTTCATTTTCTTGGAACCCTGGTCAAACAAATATATGAGAAAAAAATGAAAAAGAATACATTGCGTGAGCTTGCACAATCAATTACACTATATATCTATAGCATCAAAGCATAAGGATAACCAATAAAAAGAAGCATAAGGAAAAAGTGCATATCCATATAACTTACTAGGCTTTTATTCCAAAGTTTCTTTAATTTGCTATGACGCATGCCAAGATCAACAAGTTTGTACAATCGGGTTTCAGAAGGAAGAGTGTCTAAAGGATAATTTGTCCAGTGAAGTACTTTCAAGGAATTAGAAAGACGGTTGAGACCATGAGGAAGGTGGAAATTAGTTGAAGATACCATGAGTAGTCTGAGGTTACATAATGTTAAAAATGCTTCAGGATTCCAGCATGCTTCACAAGACTCTGACGAAACCATACCTTGTATTTCTTTTGTGCCCTGATAAAAAAAATTACCCACAAAAATTGGCACCAAAATGTATTGATAAGAAACTAATAGGATATAAAATTACAAAGCTATTAAGAGCTACGTTCAACACTCACCAAATTATTTTCTAAAACTTCATCAATGTCTTCCTTGGACCACAATCTACTACGGTTTCCAACATCATGAGGAGATTTATCTACAACAATTTTCCTGCCCATTTGTTCTAGCAAATCATGTATCACTAAAACATTGGAATACTCCTCTAGCAGAGACTTTTCATGAAGAGTTTCTATTCCAATCTTTGCATTCAAACCACAACTTTCCAATATTTGTGTTATTTCGTTTTTGTTCTTGCCATTGAAGAAGCAAGCAATATCTAAAAATATTGTTTGTTCTGTTTTGCTCAACCCATTGAAACTTATTTCAAGTATCTTAAAAATATCTTCATGTGGATCTTTCTTCAGCATATCCAAAGCATCTTTCCAGTCTGACACACTAGTTCTTTCACAAAAAAAAGAACCCAAGACAGAGAGAGCTAAAGGAAGCCCTTTTGCATAATTACAAACAGTTTGAGACATCTTCAAAAGATCCTCCTGAGGTTCACCTCTTCCAAATGCTTTCTGACAAAAAAGCTGAAGGGATTCATCTCGGTCCATAATTTCAACCTCATGATTATATACTTTATGCACTCTACGCAACAAGTGCAAATCTCTAGTTGTTATGATCACTCTACTCCCAGCACCAAACCAATTAGGGCTATTAGCCAAATTCTCTAACTGGCTTGGGTGGCTAACATCGTCAAGAACAAGTAATACTTTTTTATGGCAAAAACATTTTTGGATTATTTGCTTCCCTTTGTAGTGGTCTTCAATATCCATGCCTTTAATTTTGAGATTTGAAAGTAGCCTACTCTGTAACTGAGCCATACCATCTCTTTCAGCTGAAGTTGCTCTAACGTTGAGAAGAAAGCAATTAATTTCAAATTGGCTACGATATTTTTCAAAACAAGCCCTAGCAATTGTCGTCTTACCAACACCTGGTAAACCCCAAATTCCTACAAACCGAACGTCATTCACACCTATCTCCAAAAGTGGTTCCAGTTGTTTTACTTTATCATCAATTCCAATGAGTTCTTCATTACAAGGTTCTAGTTTCTCATTTAATTTGCTCCACATCACCTCAAAAACCTTGCTAATAAGTTCTGCTTCATGCCTATAATTTAAAACAACAAATAAATATCCCTGTGATATATTTAACACAAATCACATGTGAAATATAACTTTTGACTTTTTCTATAATATAATTAATTTTATTTATTTGATCAATAGTACTTAAACAATTGTGGTCTTGAAACTAATCTTCTCGTAATTTAAAATAAGAACACTTACGAATAGCTTGACTAAGACCTATATTGGACTATTAATTATAAGTATAAAATATACGTCACATATTTTTAACCAATAAATAATTAACTTACCAATCCTTGCAATTCCAACCAGATAAGCCAGCAACTTTGGTGAGAGATTCCCTCCAGCCTTCCATAATCTTATTGTCCCTTTGACGCTTTTGATGGCGTCAGCAAAACTTCCTGTTTGGTGGCGTACATGAGATGGATCTACATCATAAAATATGGGGAAAACTTGCTGACTCAAATTTTCTCGTGAGTGGAGAATATGTTGGAGCTCATTTAAACACCATGAAGAAGAGGCATAATTTTTAGAGAGAACCACAATTGCAAAATGAGAGTCCTCAATTGCTTGTTTGAGTTCTTCTTCAATGACTTCTCCCCTTTCAAGTTCTTCATCATCTCTAAAAACTTCAAATGTCCTTTTCAATGCATAATATAAGTGGTCTGTGAAGTTTTTACGGGTGTCTTCACCCCTAAAACTCAAGAAAATATCATATTTCCAAGTTCTTCGAGCTGAATGGGAGTTGGAAGAGTTTGAGGAAGATCCTTCTTGATCACTTGCCATAAATGTTTGGGCCATCTTATGGAGTATATATAATTTGGCAAACCTGACAACTTCTACAACAACTAAAGAAAAGCAAATCAAATGAGTTGATAGATCGTAATATAGAAAAATGAAGTGAACTATGTATAATACACACACACAGAGACTTGGGCTTATAGTTATACATAGGTGTCTAAACTCTAAAGGTTAACATCTTTACCTTGCTCCTGGTGTTGTAAGATGGCTGAATCACAATTTTCTTGCAAGTTTCTCACAAGTTCTCTCTTTCTTTTCTATCATCCTCCATTCTTTTCCTTTCCCTCTCTCTTTCCGTGCAATAATGGAAGAGGGTTAAAGGCTCTACTTATAAGTGAAAAGCAGAGGATGAGTGGTAGCCCAATATATGGATAAGATACGCTTATATTGAATATTATATCATAAATATTAACTCTTGGTTTTTCCTTTAAAAAAAATACATGAACAGGATCTGTCAAGGTAGGTTCCATGCTCCTTCGTTTGCGACCCCACCACAGTAACCAGTTTGACGTATGTGATCGATAATTCACGATGGAGGCGGCCTTCACTTTTGACTAAAGAGAGAGAGATGGTCCACATTATTGTCAACATTTTGCAAGCAATCATATACTTTGTTCAATTTTTAATTTGAAACATATATCTGTTTATTATACATTTTATATGAAAAAGAAGTAAAGAAATAAACGTTGTTATTGACTCTTGCATGTGCGCGAAGACTTGGAAAAATGAATGTGAAAGCAAGGAAATACTACTTCCAACCAAAAGCTTATTTCTTACGCATAGATAGGCCCTAGCTGGCTTGGGTGACTTGGACTTGTACGACCACAATCAAGTCAACCAGGCTTAAAGACTCCCAGTATCCCCTCAATTTGCTACTTCAACTTCTAATGTTTTGTTCTCGTGTTAATATTTTTCTTTTTTGGATGAGTAACTGCTACGTCTCCAACTTACTTACAAATGTGTGTTAATAGTTGATCCACAAGAATTAACTTTTGAACGTGAGAAAGTGAAGTTAATTAATTTATGTCTAACAAACAATCAAAGTTTTCTGAAAACAAACAGGCTAATGCTGTAAAGCAAATAGTGTAGATATGAAGAACAGGGTTTGAACAGAGAAATTGTTGGTTCACATGTTTCTGCGTCGTCTGAGCGTATCATGAGATATTTCCCTGATGCCATGGGAACGGACGGAAGTTTCACTTGGACCTTTCTTGAGAGCATTGGGGTTCGAAAATTCTGTACAATAACACAATCGAATCTCAAAAACAACAATGCGACTAATCTCTCTTATGCTCGCTCACAAGGACGTGTGCGTGAGCATTGTGTCTTAATTATTGCCAATCATGGATTCACTGTGTCGCATTCCCCCTGAAATATAGTGGCAACATTTTAAACTTCATAAAACCTACAAATCTTAAAGCCTTTAAACATCTTAAAACAATTCTAGTTATTAATGTTATGAAGGAAGATTAAGAAAAATCTGTCAATTTATGATGGACTATTTCGCTGTAACTAACGAGGCGTCATAATCTTCGCAACAGATTTTGTAATAGATTTACAAATTGTGATGGTGAGTATAAGATTCAGAGAAAAAAAA
>JANTPZ010038157.1:0-15296 GCA_025593235.1 Vachellia pachyceras
TGGTTCTTCTTGAACTAAACAAGTATAAAAATCATTTCCAAAAGTAGTTTCTTTTCTTTGTCTCTTACTTCTCCTTAAGCTTTAGTTAAATTTTCATTTAAGTTTTGTTCATGGAAGGTAAGTAGATTTTCAACTTTTTGAGATGTATGCTGAGTTTTTAATAGAAAAACATTTTCAAAAAATTATTCATCTTTGGTTTCAATAATAGTATTGTGATCTAAAACATCACTTTTCAAAACTAAAAGACTACAAGCAGCACTGTTCTCAGCATACCCAATAAACATACAATCCGAGGTTTTAGACCCAATCTTTCTCTTTTTAGGTTCAGTTAATAACACTTTCGCAAGACACCCCCAACACTTCTAAATAATTCAAGTTTGGTACAAAACCTTTCCACAATTCATAGAGTGTCTTACTCAACTTTTTATAAGGAATTATATTTTGTAAAAACAAGCAAATAAAATTGCTTCACCCCACAAGTTATCTGGTGCAAATGAACTTACTAATAAAGCATTCATCATCTCTTTTAAAGTTCTATTTTTCCTTTTAGCAACACCATTGGATTCAGGTGAGTATGGAGGAGTTACTCATGAATAATTCCTTCCTATTCACAAAAATCATTGAAGAGTACGAATTCTCCTCCTCTATTTGACCTGACTCTTCTAATTTTTCTATTAATTGGTTTTCAACCTCTACTTTGTATAAAAGAAATTTGTCAAAAGCTTCATTTTTATTTCTCAGCAAATACACTTTAGTATATCTAGAAAAATCATCAATAAATGTTACAAAAAATCTTTTTCCTCCTCTTGTTGTTTCAAATAACTTAAACTTGTATGTATTAGAGAAAGTAATTCAGTTTCTCTTTGGGTGGAAAAATAAGATTTTTTTTGTTTGTTTAGCCTTTGCACAAATTTCACATTTATTTAAAATTTCATTTTTATTTATACTAATTAAATCAAGCTTATGCATTTTCTTTAAATATTGTTTATTAACATGTCTTAAGCATGCATGCCACAAATCAAACGAATCAATCATATACACAGGAAAGTAAGCAGAAGAAGATGCATTGTCATTCATTTTCACATTCAAGATAAATAGTCCCTGGTTACAATAACCCTTCCCAACAAACACATTATTCTTTGTCATTATGACCTGGTTAGACTCAAATGACACCTTAACCCCAGCTTTTCCCAATAGAGCTATAGACACTAAGTTTTCTCTAACATCAGGCACATGAAGAACATAATTCAATGACATGATCTTTCCTAATGTGAGCTTAAGTTTAACCTTCCCTTTCCCAAGTACTTTGTAAGTTCGAGAATCAGCAAGGTACACACGCTCATCTCCTTCCTTGTAAGAGGTGAACATCTCTCTGTTAGCACAGATGTGTTTGGTAGCCCCAGAATCTACCACCCATTTCTTCACATCAGAAATAATGAGAGCTTGAGAAATCATGGCAACAATGATTTCAGCATCACCATCATCTCCTTCAACCAAATTTACATTTAGCTTAGGAGGATTATCAATCTTAGCTCTCTTCCTACACTGAGCAGCATGATAGCCTAGTTTTCCACAGACAAGGCAATTGCTTTTCTTCTTGAACATGGGTTAGAATTGTTGGGTTTGTAATCAGGTCTTTTCTTAAAACCATTCTTGGATGTAGAGCCATACCTCTTGTCGTGTGGCTTTGTCTCAACCAGATTTGCTTTGGATGCCAACTTTGTAGCTTGAGTTTCCCTCCGGTTAGTATCCTCTATGATGATATGAGTGATAAGGTCTGACAGTGGCAACTGCTTCTGCTTGTGTTTGAGTTGTTACTTGTAGTCATTCCACGAATCTAGAATTTTTTTGATTAGGACTCTACAACGAACTCATCAGGAAGGTTGATCTTGTCAGTACGTAATTCCTCCAGCAACTTATGGTACTCGTTGATCTGTACCTTAATGTTCTTGTCCTCATTCATCTCCCATTTGTAGAAGTTTCCAACAATGAACTTCTGTTTACCAGCATCCTCAACAGTATACTTGGCTATCAATGAGTCCCAGATCTTGTTCGCTTCCTTGTAAACATTTTAGATAAAGTACTAATGATGGTGTGTCTATATACCTTATTAACATGTTCCCAGGTGCTCCCTCTGATCTTGATTAGTAGGTTGGGGTTGGGTTAACACCACAGCAACTCCGTGTGTGTCCAGAAAGGAGAAGACACGCTCCTGCCACCTTTTGAAGTTCTTTCCATCAAACATTTCGATCTTGGATATGTCCAGAAATAGTTTGGGCAACAGCACAACAAAGATAGGTACAACAGTAGGGACGTTGGCTCTACAACCACCAGAATTTGCAGCATTCCCCTGTGACTCCATAACTCTTTAGATTGTTGTCACTACCGGCTGTAAAACAAGAATTCGTCAGAGCAAAAATATAACCCAAGGTGTGTTCGTAAACACTATCTTAAAGAGTTATTCCGCCATAGAACGGCAACTCCCTAGGATTAAATGGGTCATTCTCGCCGGAGCAAGAAACAAAACAGTAGAAAGATAAAACCAGAAGCTCAAAGAGCGAGGAGGAAGAGAGGAGAGGAACTATAGAGTTGGCTGAGAGCTTGGTGCACTGAGCTTCTTGGTTGAGCTCGGTATCTATAGGTACTAGAATGGTATGTGAACGTTGGACACCCATTAACACCATTAAATGCTTATTAATATGCTAGTCATTATGCAAAATAAATATTAAACTGTTGGTCATTAATCTGGATAATGCCAGGATAAAAATCTGGATGAATTTGAATACATCATTTGATGTAATCAAGCTTGGAACCGTTTTGGAGATGAACGTTGGAAGCAAATCTGGGATTAATACTAATAGGCTCAACATTTTAGAATTCAAAGGTTCCCAGTTTTGAAACTATTAAAATGCAATGCTTTCTGGTAAACAAAATATTCCATATCATTTTGTAAATTTCCAAAATGAAAAACTAAAAAGTGTCCAGTGACTATCCAATTCACACGTAAGGGGCGAATCGCCCATTTTCAACTATGTTGCCCATTTCTACTCATTCTTGTGCGCGCGAGACCCACCTCCTCTCTTGACCCTTTTACAAGCCTAATATCACGCTTTGATATATATCCACTTAAGCCCTCATTGATTTGAGCAATGTGGGACTTAAGTTTTTCCTTTTAACCATGGTTCATGAACTCGGACCGGACCGGCCGAGTCAAGCAGGAAACCGGAGACTCGGCCGGTAATCCGATCCGAGTTGAGAGTCTACCCCGGGTTACGGTGACTCAGTCCAACTCGGACTAACTCATCCTAACCCGGTAGTAACTCGGTCAACCCGTCGAGTTGGAGGGTCGACCGAGTTACTTCGAAAGAAACAGAAGTAAGACGAGATCTTGGAGGCAACAAGATTGAATCATTAGAGAGAGGTTGAGCCTTCCTCTCATGAGGCCACTAGAAGAGTAAACAAACATGGGAAAGCTGTCGATGATCGGACCATCTTAAGCCCCTTGATGGAGGAGTAAGCAAATGTGGAAAAGTTGTTGATGATCTCAGGGTCAAGACCACACGGCCGCTGGCTGCTGATACTGATCGGGAGAGAAAGGTCGAGTCTTCCTCTTATGCTCCGCTGATGCTTTGTCTCTCACCCCTCTTTGCTTCTCGCTACAAATCACCTTTTTATTTCCCCTTGTCTTTCCTTCTTCTTTTGCTCCCTTTGCTCGTTTGCACACTGAAAAGAAGTGAATGGTGAAATGTGATAGGAAGGAACAATGATAGAAGTAAATGGTGAAATGTGATGGGCCATCAAATGTAGTAGAGTACGGTGAGGAAAAATAAATGCTTCCATTTCAAGTTTTCAACTGCTAGCCTACATACATAGGTGTGAGTTGCAGGTGCAGTGTGAGCTGACATGAGTTGATTGTTGAGTGAGTGTAGAGAGAAAGAAAAAAAGAAACGGAAAAGTTGAATTTTAAAGAGATAAAATGAAAAGAAAATAAAATAAAAATGAAAAGGGATTATATACGTATGTGATATATGCCCTATATTCGTTTCTTACCCTATATTTTATGGAATGAATATTTAAAATTGTAAAAAATGTTAAAAATAGGTAAGTTATAAGTATATTAGTAATTTTAATTTTCTTGTAAAATGAATATTACTGTAAAGTATATTTTTAATTTTTTAATTCCTAACCGGTTTGACTCCGGTCTGATCCATTGACCCTTAACCCACTATTTTATCCGGTTCAGTCACCGGTCCGATTTCATATACCTTGCTTTTAACAGACACACTTTTCCAACATAAGATCTGCATACTCCAAAGCCACCAGTTCGGGGCTACTCAAATGCACTTTATTAGAGTAATTTTTGGTTACTTCAACAATAGAAACATCTCTGGTGCTACAGTAACAGTGTGAAAGATAACGAAGCAAGGACGGAGGATGAAGAAAGAGTGAAGTTTGCAATATTACGAGGTAACGAAACACCAGCGCTACCATGGATAGTGTAGTTATGTAGCTGTAACCAACGAGATGAAGCCATTAGCTACCAGTACTGGGACTACCATTGAAATTCTTGTCCTTGGACATCCAGAAATATTTCCACTTCAACTCGGAACCATTAAGGTGAATAATTTTTTAAATTTTACATGTTAAATAAAATTTTTCTCAATTTTTAAAACCTGCATTAATATTTTAATTAAAAATAAAGTTATATATTTTAAATAAAGTTGGAGATAATTTATAATTTATTATATATGTTGAAAAAGTTTGTATATTTTAGAAAACCTTGATAAAATTTATAAGATATTGAAAAAATAAAAAAATTGTATAATTTATTTTTTAGAAGGAATATATGTGATTTTTTTTTAAAAAAATCATGTAATGGTAATAAAATTAAAAAAAATTACTAATTTTCATAATATATTTTAGGTCAAAAGCTTAATGATATAAATGCATAAATATCCATATTAGGAATTAGATAATACAATTAAAAATATGAACTTGGTTGAAAAATAAAAAAAAGTAAGAAATATGATGAGTTGTTTTAGTTATAATTTTTATTTTTCATTCAAAAAAGTTATCGGTGTGGGAGATGATGTAAGTATTCGGTTACAGGCAATAGTGTACTTTTAAATCTACATTTTTACTTTTCATCCTTCTAAATAATTAGAATTATTATTATTAATAAATAATATTTTATAGGTTATTTACCATAATTTTCCCTTTTTTATATATGAATTTATTTATAGTTAATTTTGAAAGATAGAAAAGTAGATAAACCCCTTAACAACAAAGCAATTTTAACGGTACTATTAAATTAACTCATCCACTGTAAAGTGGGGGAGAACAAGGAGAATAATAGCATCTGATTTTGCCCTTTATTATCATCTTAGCTTACTTTCCCTTTCCATTCAAAGCTTGGTATTTGGGTAGAGCATATGTTGAAAGTCATCACTAAAGCAAACAAGATATTTGAGAGAAAGTGAGAGAGACGGACCTGTGTGTTAGTCAGCGGGTTCAATCGTACCCCCTGACTTTCAGAAAATTAGATATACATTAGTATTATTTGATTTATTTTGCATACACTAATTTGCTAATTTTGAACCCATTAAAATTTTGCTAAAATTCTTCTCAAAACATATTAAGAATAAGTCTCACTTATCTTAAACCCACTATTAAAAAACAGTTTGCACCTCTAAATTAGGGTCATGAGTCCACCACTGTCAATAAGGGTATTCTAAAGACAGATAATATGATAAGGGAACTTCCAAGGAGGATGATGATGATGTCAAGGGATGTAACATAAAGAAGATTAATGGTGATAAAACCATATGGAAGACCTCTCAACAACAAAGAAGGAACAACATGATAAAACTTCTAATGAGGGAAGCGAACAGAAGGGGGACAGGTATCAATCATACTCTACAACAAACACTAATTCAAGAATCCATATTTCATTTAAGGTGACACTAATGGAAAAAAAAGCTTATTTTTAATAGAAAGCTGGATATCAATAACTTAAAAGAGCAATACAAAAAGGTTCCCGAGAAACTAATTTTCGTCACTACCTACCCCATGCGTATGAGGAGGCCGTTGACAAAAAATACAAAAATTCCCTACAAGATTGTGCGTTAACTGTTCAGCATCAGTGTTATCCTCTCTAGATACATGGGTAACAATAACTTGCTAATTCCTGTTCATCAAGGATCTGGCTTCATAAATAACATCTATGAACAGATGTTCTATCGTGCAACCACGCAGTAGCAAGTTAATCGCCTCAATAGAATCAGACAGCACTTCAACTTTGGTAATACCTATGCTCCAACATAGGTACAACCCATGTAGTATTCCTATCAGCTCTGCAATTGCTACAAGCATAAACGTGAGTATACAACTATACTCACATATCTCCTCACCACGAATTACTCCTCCACAACCGCACCTTCGAGAATGCATGACATATGCATCCGTTTCCAGCTTATGGAACTCCCTTCTAATATTAGTAATAGGATGTACCTGTCTTCTAGAACCATTATAAAAAGCAAACCTAGATTTTAGATCCTAGTCCAGACATGCTCGAAACAAACTAAATTTAGCATTTAGTGCCGGTCTAAAAAAAGCTTTTTAAACCGCTTAAAAATGACTTTTTATAATGTTTAAAAAGATAGGAACCTTTTAGATCGTATGTAGAATTGGTCTATTACCACATGCAACATACATACCATCTAAAAAGTTACTTTATTAAAAAAATAAATGCTTGGTACGGTTAACTTCATCAGGGACCTCAGTCTTAGCTCATCTGTTCTTGTTATGACCACAAAACATACCTCTAAATATATATATAATATGAGAGGAGTGATTTATTTTAATCTTTTCAATAAACAAAGCTTGGAAGATATCAAAAAAGCATGCGAGATTCAAGCACATAAGATGAATTTCACCAAAATGCATCTGTAGAAAATTTAAAAAAATCTCCGCTGTCATTTCCATATATAGGTGTCCGGTTGTAGATTGAATTTCACTTGCAATATTAGGACCATGAAAGTCTGTGTAAATAAGAAGCCATTGATTCAATCTCACGTGTGATGTTAGGCATGCATTAGCATATGGTGGTGTGAGAAGAAAGAAAGGGTAGTGCATGTTTGGGAAGAACTTCCCAACGGTGTATGCAAGCGAATACAAAACCATCTCGAAATCCATAAATTCTTCTTAAATTCAGTAAATTCTTCTCATAATCCATAAACTCTTTTCTCCCAACGGATTCCCAAACACACCCTAAAAGTGGGAGGGAAGGTTGAGAGGAAGAGTAATTGGATGTAAAAGTGTTGGATAGTAATAAAGATGATAAATTATTGGAGAGGAAAGTGTTGGCGGTTGGATTTCTGTGGTAGAGTAACAAAGACGATGTGTTCCGGTTTCAATGTCAATTGCATTATAAATTTAGGGTTTTGATGATTGCTCTGTCATACTGGCTAAAAAGAGGGATAAACTAGATACGTACGTCATAAATAACTCATTGTTAAGAGGATCGAAATTATTTAAATTTCAAGTGACCATGAGGTACCCATCATATGCGTATACTTAAATATATAAAATTATCTAGACTTGTAGCTTTGATTGGATGCACATCATGGATAAATCATTGTTAATAGGAAATTTATTTAAATCCATCTTTCTGATCAAAGGTTCTATTAACAAAGTGAATGAAAGTGCCAAACATAGATTTTGTTATAAATGGTAATATTGTCATTTTTCATATTTTCCTATATATATATCTTATTACCATTTTAACACATCCAAACATAAATTTTTCTATCAAATCATTTTGCATAATTTATACCAAACATCTAGGAAAGAGTTTCCATTCTCTTTCTTTTATTTCCATTGCCATCAGTTCTTTGATCCAAATTGGCCCAAAGGGTGTTTGCATCAATGAAAAGCAAAAAATGATTGAATAAGGTGTTTTAGATAAACCAATACACATATTTGAAAAATAGCTAATTTCTTGATCTACCATATTAGTTTATTAGATCTTATATTAATGGTACAATGGAGTATAATATTTGCATTATACTTCAACTCTTTTACATTTTGGACAAGAGGGAGAATATATATTTATATATATATGCATATCGTAATCTGCTGCTGATAGATATAACATGGAAATTACATCTACCCTTTAACTGATCAGAATCCTATTTGCTGATTCTGTGATTAAGAGGTATTTGAGCACTTTGGTGAATGATCATCTTCACCTTCTATTGCACTAAGCAAAGCTAGCTCATATATCGATCTCAATTCTGCAGCCATTCTTCAAATACGTACTTGTGTAGATTCAGAGGTAATGGAAGTGTCATTTCAGCTAAAAAAATTTTGTTTGTAATCACAGGGCCCACTTGAGATCACGTTTCAAAACTTAGGTTTTTTGGTGAAACCCAAAGCCTAGGTTTTGTCTAAATACTCATATTTTTTTAAAATTTAAGTTTGAAAGATAGGTTTTGAAAAAATTATTTTTTTTTGTCAAATCACACACCCTCTCATAATAAATTTTTCTTTCCTTTTTTATTTCTTTCTCTTTCCACTCTCCTACTTACTTTTTGCCTCGAACTTCATAAAAGCCAATAACTTCCCAAACACAATCACCGTTCAAAACCTAGGTTTTACCTCGAAATCCATAAGGGCATGTTTGGTTGGGGGGAAGGGGATGGGAGGGGATGAAAAATGAGCCCCTCCCCTTGTTTGTTCTAAAATTTTGGAGGGGAGGGGAACCAAAAATCAACCCCATCCCCTTCCCTCCCCTTATTTTGGTTTCCTCCAAATTGGGTTTTTTTTTGGAGGGAAGCCAAAACTTGGGACTAATTTACCCCCACCTAATTTGTTATATTTCCATTATACCCATGGAATGTTAAAAATGCTTCTCGTGTCTCACATGTCTGCTTCCTCCTCCTTCCTGCTTGCTAGTCTCCAGAAGCACAAAAGTTCTACCGGTTGATGCTTATATGCTCTCCAGACTTCTCACCGTGGTCACTGGCACTTCTCTCTTGATAAGCGTCCTTTATCTTTATCGGATGTCATTTTTTTCTTCTCTACATTTTCTATTAACCATCAACGGTGAAGATGTTGTGCGATAGATGTCGCTTCTTCATCGGATGTCTTAATATATGGTTGTTTCTGTTCATTGGATGTCGGATGTTGTTCTCTCCAATGAAGTATTTATATATATGTTTTTGCTTCTTTTTGATTCAGTTAACACAACTTATCAATCATCAAAATTCACAAAAACCTCGTGTGTGTGTGTGTGTGTGTGTGTGTGGATACTATAATATTATAGTGGTTTGAGTTATAGTATTATATTCTCTAGTTTGGATTGTTGGTCCCCTACAAAGTGCCTCTTCACAAAACTAAACTAGCTCTTCCTTTTCACCATTCAACAATCTCATAAAGAACAGTTGTAATTTCTGTGACCTGATAATATGCCCATTAGATAATCCCCTCTTGTAAATCATCTAAATGTCTCTAATAGGAAATTAAGTGATGAAGATGTATGTTACATATTGGAGCATTAAACTCATGAAGAAACAAATAAATAATTTGCAGAACTTGTCATAGATTTAAATTTTTTGCAGAAGCAATGGTGCAGAAGGCCAAGTATTGTGTGTTTATGTTCCATTAACATTAAACTAAATTAAATGGCAATGCACACAAGTCAAGATAGTGGATAGCATGATGAAGGATACGAATATTTGGAGTGAGATCTAAGTTTGATTTGCATACCCATCTCCTGAAATCCTGCAAAAATTCTTTGAAAAGGACAAGAACCACTGATTCAGTGAGCTCGGTGCTTTGAAATAAGTGCTAGTAATGTCAGAAAACTTAGAAAGAATAAAGCCTTGAAATAATCAAACATTCTTTATAATATCATATACCCAGAAAATGCAAAAAGATAGAGGTGTTTTTTCTTTCACTTTATAATACTAGATACCCAGAAAATGCAAAGTAAGATTCAAGAATCTTATTAATTTTAGCACGTTAAGAAACTTGTTCAGAAAATCCATTGATGTAGTTCCAAGCTTAAAAAAAATTAACATGTCATGTCTTTATTAAAGAACCTGATAGTGAATACCTAGAAACTACACTTTAGTTTTGTTCTATCTATGCCAAATTTTTTTCTTGAGCCAGCTTATTTTAGTTATCTGCATTGCTCAGTTTCTGATGTATTGTATTGTTTGTTTTTCCTAACAAAATCTATGAGATGGGATTGTATTGTTTTTCCTAACACAATCATTTCATCATTATTACTAAAATGTTGGCAGACATTACAGGATTTACATCTATCATGTGTGGTATTTTCATCTCATTGCATATGTCCTTCATTTAATGAATTTTCTAGTCATAGTACAAGGTGTTTTGTGTTTATTTTGGCTCATTTATTGATTTATTGACTTGCATTTTTCATTTACTTTGTTAGATGGACTTGGAATATCAATACTTTCTTCTAGTGTGTTGGTGGCTTGAATTGCGTCAACAAGCAATAGCTTTGCTTATATGTGTTTTGGCATATGTCTATGTCAATGGGGTTTATCCTAAAAAAATAAGTTATAGTTTGAGTGGTAAGAGAGAGAGGGTGCGTGAAGAAATAATGAATAGAATAAGTAGTTGTCCATCTAGTCAAAATACCATTAGGATAACTCCTAGAGCATTCTTAGATTTGTGTCGAATGTTAGAAAGAGAGGATGGTTTAAAATCCACACGTTGGTCAATTGTGGAAGAATAAGTTGCAAAAACTCACTATATATTAACACATAGTATTAAAAATCTTATTAATGGCACTTTTACAACTTTAGCTTATGAGAACATAGTTAAATATTTGAGTGCTTTATTTAGTAAGCAAATTGATAAAGATAAGGTGAAGAACCGGTGGAAGACTTTGAATAGAAATTTCTCTGATGTGTATGATGTTTTTAAAAATCTAAGTGGGTTTGCTTGGAACCCAACAACTCAATTGTGGGATGCTGAGCCTGAAGTTTGGAATGTATTGATTGAGGTATTTCTTGAACTGTCATTTTGATTTTTTACTGGTGCTGAACTGTCATTTTTAATCTGTAATTTTTTTTACTGGTGTTGAACCTTTGCTCCATTTATTCATCGAACCTTTGTTGGTGCTTAATAAGAAACTTTGTTGAACCAGTAATTTATTTTACTGGTGCTGAACCTTTGCTCCATTCATTCATTGAACCTTTGTTGGTGTTTAATAAGAAACTTTGCTGAACCAGTAATTTTTTTACTGGTGCTTAATAAGAAACTTTGCTTACTGCAAATATTTATTACTGCCACCATTTCAACTTCTTTGTTAACTCTGTTACTATAAATAAGAAATTTTGTTACTGCCACCATTTCAACTTATTTGTTACTGCAAATAAGAAACTTGGTTAACTCTTTTTAAAATTTACCTCATTTCAACTTCTCAGGCTAAACTTAAAGCAGCTGCATGGAGAAGTACTCCTTTCCCAAACTTTGAAAAGATGATGATATTATATGGAGTAGACAGAGCTAATGGAGATGAAGGGGAAAAAGTACGAGAGTGGAGGAAGAGGCATCGTTCTTCAACAGAGGTTCCTGAAACTACTAATGATATTGATAATCACGGTGGATACTCATTACATAATGCTGACATGTTTGTTAAAGATAACTCACCTGAAGAAGATCATTCACCTCATGATAATAGTGCAAGCAGCAAGAAGACAAAGAGGGCACCTACAGATCATGAAAACAACTTAAAGGAACTGAACGGGGCAATTTATGCAATGGTTGAATCAATTATACAAGGAAATTTGGTTTTACAGAGAGCTTCTAATAGCAAGAGAGAAGTACCCTAATTATCTGGTGAAGAACTTTGAAAATTACTTGAAGAATATGGGTGTGATATTGCAAAAATACCAGATATTTATTGTTTTCTTATAGGTGATGATGAAAAGCTTAGGACTGCAGTTTAATCTCCAGCCCCAATAAGGAAGCAAGTGATAATGAAGATGTTTCATGATTCTCAATAGGTCGTCTCTTGACCACTTCTTATGGTCACTTTTGATTATTTTGGGAAACTTTTGAATATTTTGACATATGCTCAAAAAATGGCTTGTGAGCATACTTGTAACTTTTTGTATGTATGTTTTATCATATGCTCTACATGTAGTATTTGAGCATGAATGGATGACTTGGTGGTATGAACACTTCTCATTGTGTACACAATGTTATCATCACTTATGTTATGGATACAAGTATAAATTATGCTAGTTAAGACATAAACTAAGTTGAATTAAGGTGACAAGTTAATTATAAAATAAATATTGTGAAATTAAACTATATCTAAATCCCATTTTTTTAATATTTAAATAAATTATATGAGGAAAGTACCTTAATAATTGTTTTAATTAATTAAATAGAAGAAGTGATTAATTTTTATGAGTAAAAAACAATTTAAATATATTGTATAAGTAAATAAATATAAATCAATATATAAGGGTAAAATGGTAAATTGGCTATTAACTTCCCTTCCTTCCCCTCCTAAACCAAACAACATATCATTAAAAATCCTTCCCCTTCCTTCCCCTCTAATTAAACCAAACAAGGTAATCTTATACCCTTCCATCCCTTACCATCCCCTCCTATCCATCCCCTTCTTTCCCCTCCATCAAACCAAACATAGCCTAACAGTTATTCTCCCAAAATCTGTTCTTCAAAATCTATGTTTTTACCTCAAACTCCATAAAATCTATTATCAAACGGATTTCCAAAAGATCTCTAAATCGAATTGATTTTTCCGACAAATTAAACTTTTTGTGGTTGGCCTTTCTTCATATTTGAGTATCATCTAAACAAGTTTTTGTCAAATATGTATGTATAAATCACATCATAATAATAAAGTTAAATTTTTATTATTCAAATTTAGAATTTGACTTTTTGAATTAAAAATATGGTGCCCTTGGGGCCTTCTATTTGATTGTATTGAAAGGCCCAATGACTTGGGATTTCCTTATTGAACTAGGTCATTTCGCGGCAAGCGGATCATTTATGAAGAAGAAGCTCGGGTTATGGAAGAATGAACCAAGAAGAAAGTATCATCAACAACTGGTTTTATTATGGGACAGCTCATGATGTTCATATCGGTCTATCTGCGCCTATGCATCTAGCATTGGGTAGACCTCATATAATAACTGTCAAAACAAGTTTTTTATTCTATAATTCTATATCTATAAAATCTATAATATAAATAGAATTTCTATAAATATACTTAAATATACTATTGAATTTTTGAATTATTCTAGTTTATTATTTTATTATTATATTAGTATTTTTTATTATATTAGTATTATTTAGAATATTCTATTATATATAATATATAATATTTCAGCTTTTATATTATAGTTATAGTATTATAGTTTTTTATAGTTGTAGTGATCTTCCTACCCAATCCATGTCTATGGTAGATGAATGGGGGAATCCCCAAATCAAACAGTTTTTTCGTGCAACAAATCCAAACATTGGAATAATCTATATTAGCTGGACTCAAAGAATATTTTTCAAATAGGAAAACATTTCCCATAAAACCCCGACATCAAAAGATTATTTGATTTTTTTAATATGATATCGGGATTGGTCTTGAAAAGAATTAGTGTTGTATGTAAGAAAAAAGAGAATCGGTGAAGAAGAATAAATCAATAGGAAAATATTGGAAAGGAAAAAATTCTTCGAAGATGAACCTATTCCCATGCAATAGTCACTAGATCTTGTGGAATCATATTGAATATTTGACAATACATTCCGTACTTTGCTGAAAAACCGATCAAGTTAGATAGAACAAGAGTCACTTTTATCAACGCTAATCCTTTTAAGCCATTAATATAGTTAATAATCGTGTTAAATAGTACAGTAAATTCTATGAAGTTGGTGTGGAAGCAACACATCTTCATTAACTGTTGTCGTCTGGAGTTATCCATTCCAATGAGTCATTCCTATTCCCATGTAGAAACCGACATTTTTAGCATATTAACAAACAAAAACATAAGCTATCATCATCTCATCGTAGATTCTCAATCATGTTGCAAGCAAGTCGAGATAAAGTTCATCTCACATACTTACCTTGAAATCCGAAAAATCATTCTCCCAATGAATTCCCTGAACACGCACATATCTATTGATTTTTCCTCTCAACATGGACAACATTTTCATCTCCTTCCTAACTTTGGAGCCTCATCACTATAATAACAATGAGCAGTTAGTGGGAATGGTTGATAAAATAGCATGGAGTCTTCTAAAAAAAGGGATAGTTAGTGAAGTTAACTAATGAACCAAACCTATTGTTAACAATCTATCTCAAAATTTTAATAGTGAATAGTGTTGGAAATTTAGGGTATTGGTGTATCAAAGAAAGAGTCTTTTTAAATATTATTACATTATTGTAAAACGTAGAGATGTATTTTTGAAAGTCACATCCTTATAAATTCAGGTTCATAGATCAATATTTGAGGTTCAATGAATTTAACATAGGGTTATAACTGTCTTTTAATTGAAGATTTATATTACTTCAAGGCATCTCTAAAATGTCTATAATATTAGCATTGTCATTTCACTTGGTGATATATACATAAATGAGAGATAATAAGAAGAATCAGGGAAATGTAGAGATTAAAACCTTTTTATCTTTTACCACGTTCCATTATCTTTTGTCGGTTTTGTCACCTTGTAAACCTACAAAAGTGTTTGTTTATTCTTCGAGAGTACTACCTTCTAATTACTTTTATTTAATTAAAAAATATCCTCATATGTGATTTGAACCGCATATATTTTTGTTGATTTTTGCACGTGATACCAACAAATATAGTGCAATGACGTTATGTAGTGTTCATCATTCATGTATTTAACTCCACTTAATGGATAAGACTTGTTTCCGTATTTCACGAAATCTTATCATCAAATGCTTTATATATGGCTCGCCCCATTCCATTATATTATAATACGTGTGTTTGCTAGTTTCACAACAAACCATCTGCAACCACCTCTTTGCAAACTCAAATAATAACCCTCTTTAATATATATTAATCAACATGGAGTTATACCCAAAAAGTCAATTAGCAAAACTATCAGGATTATGAAGAGTTGTCGTTTCTATCAAAACGATAGCATAATATCTCTAAGAATAAATTTGCGAATGTATCATAAAATCATTAAATAAACAAAGACATGGAGCCTCAACAGCATGCATAAATAAGTTAAAGGCAGAGTTCGCAAAATGAGCCCTATAGATA
>JANTPZ010038159.1:0-15220 GCA_025593235.1 Vachellia pachyceras
GAGGAGGGAGAGAGAGTGAGAGGAGAGAGAGGGTTTTTACAAAAATTCATTTTGACCAACGGTTTATCCAAACGTAACTCCATTTTTACCAACGGCTTATCCAAACATAAAATTTTTTCATTCTCCAAAAAGTCATTTTCAAAAGCCATTTTTCCCAACGGTCGTTTTTCCAACGGGCTCTCCAAACAGAGCCATTATTACGATTTTACAACTTTTGCGACGACGTTACTCCAAAAAATACTTTTGGAACCCAATGTTCTCACCAGAGAACTTTCTAAATAAAAACGGCATTTAACCCTAATTTCATTTAACCAAAAAAGTATGTTTATTTTTATAAAAGTTTATGCACAAATAAATTATATTATATACTAACTAATCTCCACTTTTTATAAAGCTATTGAAAGAAAAATCATTTTCGTCAGCATTAATCTAAACTAGCTCGTTATTGGTTGTGGCTTTTTGGTGGAATGAGACCAAAAGAAGTTGCGAGTTGGAATCTCTATTGAATACGATGAACTGATTGGTTCCTTTTGTAAAGATGAAAGAAAATTGATAACTATTATAATCATAAAAGAAATTTGGCTTGGTCAAAGAACAGCAATTTGTACATTGTTTATTCTCAAGGTTTTGAATGGATTTTATTATGAAATGGGGCTTATTCACATAGATATTTTTTAAGTTATAAGAAAAAATTTAATTAAATATTTCAAATTGAAAATAGACCTATCAAGCGACTTTTAATATTTCATAAAACTTGAAGGCGGAAAAATTCCAATCACTGCACAATAATATTTAAAAGTTTCAACTTGCAAACAATTATGGTTTAAATTAAACAAATAAAAAATATAATACTCAATTATCCAAATTAAATGGCTGAGCCCAAAGGAGCTAGTGACTAGGTCATTTGGCGATCCTCATTTTAGATATGCATATTTAAGTGGTATTCATGTGTCATTCTCCCAAAAACAAATTTGGTCTGCATATTATGCATTTATAATATTAATAAATAAAAATATTTATATTAAATGGGAATGTGTGAGAGAGAGTATAGAAGCAAAAACAAGTGCAAATTATGATGGGAAAATTGTTGTAAAATTCCTTGTTGCAAAATATATAGTCAAAAGTTATCAGAAATTTGTTTAGAAACATAAACATGGTCAATTTTAACGAGTGCAATTTTTTTTAACTGTGCAACCTTTTTCTAATTATACGCATAAGGAAACACATTTACATGTAGTAGAAAATGTGTTGCACACAGTCAAAGAAGGGTTAAAATTTGCACATATAATTGGATCCTTATGTACCTTTGAGCAATAAATTTTGGAATGGGAAATTTTTCAACAAATTTCCCATGTGTAATCTAAAATAAATCCAAATATGAAACACAGCACTTTGGAAAAACCAATTAAATATCTCCTCCTTGTACAAACATGAAATACACACTAATTTTTTTTTTTTCAAGATATTGAGAACCTTCACATTCTGCCCATCTTCCATCTCAAGTATGTTTCAACAATGTCTAATCCACAGAGTTCCTTTACCACAGGCATGATTGCTGGAACATCCAACTGGAATGGTTTTTCAGGTTCATCTGAGTTGCTCCATGAATGAAGCTGTCTTTTGGCTTCTTTAATAGCTTCTCTAATTGCGCAATGGATAAACAAGATTTGAATTATCATTTAGTAAAAAAGATCTCATGGCCAAGCAACTTTACAATATGCACCATCAAATTTAGACATTTCATATCTTCTATGGAATTATGGTGTTTATTAATTAATCTTAACATATACTTATGAAGCTAATGAAGTAGTTGAACATATATAAATAATTGATATCATACATGTCACAGTGGCAATTTAAGTTTAACATCGTAAGCTGCAACTTCAGAGGATCTGTTCTCTACCTTTTTAGCATGTATGTGTCCAAGAATCAAATTCTGAAGCAGAAGTTCATGTATCAAATCAAACACCATGATGTGTTTTCACTAAACAAGGTTCAATATACTGTAACAAAAAAATCCTGGCTATGGGTGGAACCATGGAAACAAGCTAGATCATGTCAGACTTCACCCGTAATAGGTTTGGCCTGTGGCCTATTTCAGGCTTTTTTGGCATGTGCTTAACCTATACAAAGATTGGCCTATCCTGAAATCTGTTAAAAGACCTACATTTTAAAAGTCACACGTCCAAAACAGGCCAAATTTAAATAGACAAAAAAGAGTAAAAATATATAAATAAATTTAATTATCCAAAATAAAATAATAAAAAATATTATATAAATTTATATATAGGATATAAATATAATTATATCTTCAAATTACAAAATAAGAATAAATAAATAAATATTATATATAACATAACATATATATAAAATATAAATATAATTTTATTTTTTAAAACTTGTAAACAGGCTCACAGGACAAGCTTTAGAAAAGCGAGTTTATTCTAACAACCTTGATGTAAATGAATGTACAGAAATCAAACTATTTTAGAAGCCTATTCTACATAGAAACAGATATTTGCAAACAATATTTGAACTAAAAAAGCTATACCTTTTGAAGAGAGAACACGACGCTGTTGATATCCACTAATGACAATTTCAACATTGAGATATTTAGGTACTGTGTCTAATGTAGGGATTTTGTAATTCCATGTTCCATCTTGTAAGACCAGTCCTTCATCATTTGTTTAGTATTCTTCAAGCATGAAAAACCCCAATCCTTTCATAAATGCTCCTTCAATCTGCAACAAGTAAAAGTGATTTTGTCAAATTGGGCAACTTCAAAATATAATAACTTCACTTTTTATCTGCATGAGAAAAACTCAAAAATATGGCTTCTATTAGGCGTTGATCCTAGTGAAATAGGTTTTGATTGTATAAACATAAGGTCTCGAGTTTGGGATTGAATGAATGTGGTATGCAAAAAAAAACACTTTTGGGAAAACTACCCTCAATTGGGCTAGATGATGCTCGAACTTAATCTAATCAAATAACCTTATATAAAGAGTCTGTTTCCTTTATATTAGTTCCCTAACAGCCTAACTGCTAAATGACATGGGCTCCATGCAATTACCCAAAGCCCAAAATGACATGGGCTCCAGGCAATTACCCAAAGCCCAAAATGAACTACATCATTTCTGACTAGTGTATGGCTCTATTTGGATAGCCCGTTGGGGGTATGGATACAGATTCCAAGGTAAATATGTGAGAGGAGTTTTGTCTCGGTAAGCGCAGGAATGACTTTTGGTTGCCCAAACGGGCTAACCAAATAGAGCATATATTGTTGACTCTCTCTCTCTCTCTAAAGTTTCAAAATAGAGTAATGTTGCCTCTTAGCATTAAAAATATTAACAATTAACGTCAATTTTTTAACCGCCATCATTAGCTTTTTAAGTGAACATGTTTCCCATGCATAACAGAGTTTGAGATGAATCGCACTGTTCATGACTTGAAATAATGTGGCTTATTATGAATTTTATATCTTTCATTGATTTTATTTATATATTACAAGAAAATTAAAGAATTTGAAATTGAGTTTAATGTCCTAAATCGACAGCAGGGTTGAGACTCTTTCCAGAATGATCGTTTCTCCTGCAAAATATGCTTAAACCTTTAGCTTAGCATTATTGATAATATGAATACATTTGAGCTAGATAACTCACTTATGAGCTTTAGAAAATACTACATCTGGTTCTTAATATAAAAGTCCATTGATTTTTTGGGAGATTAACATATATTTTGAAATACTTATATGTATCACTAGATTATATATTAATTTATAAGTCAAACAAATTAATTTGGAGAAAAATTATAAATACATTGGTTAATCAACTTCTTTGATCTCAAAAAAATAAGTCAATTAGTTCTTATATTAAGGAACGAAGGTGATATTACTTTTTGAATAAGACATTGAATATGGAATAAAACTACCAAAGACTTAGGGTCCATTTGTAGTAATTTTTTGTTAAAATAACTTTTGGAAAATGAAGTGAGGATAAAGTTAAATGATGCAATGTGCTTTATATATAGATTGAAAGTAACAAAAGTGTTTTTTTTTGGCGTGAAAATGACACTTGTTTGGAATATTTAAGAAGTAATTTTAGATGAAAATGATTTAAAAGGATATGAATCTCATTAAATAATAAATACATATATTACTTACATATTGGAATCATTTTTGGACAAAAAATAAAATGATAAAAATGATTAACATATTACTAAAATTGTATATTGTAAAAAACAATTACTGACACATATAGTTATATAAAATGATAATTTTAAGAGAAATATTAAAATTAAAATTATAAAAATAAAGAAGTGGTGCCCATTTAATTCCTCATCTAAAGGTCTCAATCTCTCACTTTCTACATATTAACACTTTTTTTATTAGTAGTTGTGCATATTGTGTGCCAACTAACGCATCGTGATGAGGCTGAAAAGTCAATAGTTTCAGCGTTAGCCTAGCCTTTGGGCAGAAGCATGGTAACCCCATGACAGGATCCCAAACATTTTATTCATAGATCGAAGATCAAAAGTGGCTTTTTCTCAATGAAGAAGTCAATTTGAGTGTGGTAAACCCTATCCCAAACGAATCCTGTTTGGTTGGGTGTTAAAAGGCCTAAGAAGGAGTTTCTGAGATCAAAAAGTACAGTGAAAAAAAAAAATTACAGCTCTTTGGCAGTGCGTTGAATCAAAATGCGGTATGATGTAAAAGTGACTTTTAGGCAGAACGAGGAAAGAGTTGCTTCTTTGGCATCATATTGAGGAGAGAAAAGGAAAGGAAGAGAGAGAGAGAGAGAATACGGATAAAAAGAAATAAAAAAAGAAGAGAGAGAGCTAAGAGGGTATTAATATAGGAGTAACGTTTTAATGAGATTAAAAAATTTTAAATAAATAAATTAATTATAGCATATATTATGAAATACTTATATGTATAATTATATAAAGAAATATATATATATATATGAATATGTGTTATTTAATGATATTAATATATTTTTAAATTATTTTCCACCAAAACTTACATATCAAACATTTATCTAAATAAATTTTTTTTCCGCAAAAAGTCATTTCTATCATTACTTATGTAAACATAAATCACATTACATGTTTTAACTTTTACCTAAAATTCATTTTCCAAAAGACATTCTACTAAGAAATTATTTCTGTTACTGCTTATTCAAACGGGTCTAAAGACTATTAAAGGTTTAGCATAAATGCAAGAAAACAGAGAAATTCCCATTGTCTAGAAGGTTAACTCAAACATGTAAAAATTGAGTAATGTAACCAACATACCTGATATGAACTTCTTCACTCTTACATGGTAAACAGATATCTCCCATGAAGCCCCTAGCTTCCAATCTAATCCAATTCTGAAAGTTTTAGTCTTCTACAGATTTTGTGAGCCCTTGAGCCACTTGGCTGTATATTTCTCTAAGGATAAGTATACTCAAAATTTTGCATGAAGTACACCACGCACTGTACTGTAGAAAAGTTTTTGAGGCAGAGCCCTGCAATTCCAAACCAATAATATTGGAAACCGATATAAAGAAGAACAGGGTTAACAATCCACTTCATCAAGTAGTTGCTTTCATTTGTGACCCATCACATTATGCTTGAATCTCATTCTTATCATCATCGTCCTGCGTTTCAAACCAAAGCTCGGTTGCCTCCTTATGATCTCTCTCCAAATCCATATATAGGTCCTAAAACCAGTTCCATGAATATTGGCCAAAGCTTGTCATCAAGAATCGTGCATGGTTATAGAATACAAATTGGTGAAACTAGTTTCGTCTTTTCTTCTCCATTGCGTAACAATGGCCCTATTTAAAAAAGATGACTGTTTTGCTATAGGACATGCATGTATTTCTTCATCCTGTAGAATATCTAATCTTATACGTGTGGTTGATCTCTGATCTTTGCCCACTGACTTTGTACCATTGCCCACTTTTTGGTGATTTTTTTTTTTGTGAAAGCAAAGCCAATATAATCAACTGAGGGCCAAAACCCAAAACAATCATCTAACCCGAGGGAAACTAGTTCCCTCCATGTCCTCTAACACTCACTGAAACAGCAACAGGAGCTGTTACCCATACAGACATTCTCTCTTCTTGTTCTATACTCAGTTTTGCAACATATCAGCACATCTATTCCCCTCTCTATAAACATGCCTTATCCTAACTTTCCAGTCTAATTCCAGTAGCCTCCTGATTTGTTTGCTTAGAAGGAAATATATATCCTCTAACTTCCTGCTTGACGTTTATCTCCTCCACTACTTGAGATGCATCCCTGAAGCCCATTTTCCAAGCCAGCTTCAAGCCTTCTACTATCCCCCACAATTTTGCTTCTCTCGCCTTGCAAGGTCCCAGTTTACATGAAAAGCCTCTCAACCATTCCCCCTGGTCTGATTACTCCTCCGCATCCAGCAATTTCTGTCTTAAGTGCCATTCCATCTGTGTTAACCTTGCACCATCCTACATCCAGTTTCTGCCATTTGACCATTTGAATTGCTGGTGTACTTCTCTTTTCTAGCTTGTCATCCCACTTTTCCCCATAGTGGTTCAAATGTTGTAATATTTGTTGAACACCTTCTTGGGGGCGTTTGAAGTCTACGTTGTGAGCTTGTTGATTCCTCCATTTCCACAAAAACCAGCATGTAGTTGCAAACTTTTTTGGCCACCCTATCTCCTTTATGCTCTTAACTTCTTGCCACAGTAATATATTTGAGTGTATCCATTCATTCAGGTCCATTGTAAAGAATCTATCTTGTTTATTACCCTTAGTCATCTTATACCATACCACTTCAGCCGGGGGGCACTCCCTTAAAGCATGTAATGTATTCTCTCTCTGCTGTTGACATATGGGACATATTTCTAATTCCCCATTCCATTTGCTTGTTCTCTCCTTTGTTGCTAGTCTGTCATGCAGTACCATCGACATGAAAGTTCTGATTCTTTCTAGTACTCTTAATCTCCATATTGCTCTCCATATTTTGCTTGGTACTCCCCCTTCATCCTCTTTTAGCCATCTGTATGCTGTGGCCGTGGAGAACTCCCCATTGTGAGATAACTTCCACTTCACTCGATCTGGTCCACCATTAGGATCTGGTGGAATCATACTGTTAATGATCTTGCTGATATGTTCTGGTATTCTCTGTCTGACTCTCTGCAGGTCCCAGTTTCCTTCTTCATCTACCAGTTCCTTCACCCTCATATCTTCCCCAATTCCTTCCTTTTTTGGTACATAACTCAGTAATATGCCTTCAATGTTCACCCATCTATCTATCCAGAACTTTGTGTTGGATCCATCTCTGATCTCCATTACAATGTTTTCTTGTACTTTGGGCCATAGCCTCACTAGTTCCTTCCACAATCTTGAATCACTTGGCTTTACTTCTGGCCTTCCTTCCTGAAACTCAGTCCGTCCATACTTCCCTTGTAGTACTTGAACCCACAAATCATTTGGGTTGGTCTTCATACGCCACACAAGTTTACATAGTAATGAATCATTCATTTCCTTTAGAGCCTTAATAATTACTCCTCCAACCTCTTTTGGTTTGCATAGGGTACTCCATGCCACTGCATGTCTTTTCTTTTCACCTCCTTGCTCTCCCCATATGAAGCTCCTTTGAGCTTTCTCCAGGTTCTCTAATATACTCTAAGGTAGCTTATCATGCTGCATGGTGTAGTTTACCATTGGACCAGCAACTGATTTCACATGGGTGATTTGTCCAGCAAGAGATAGACTCTTTGCTTTCCAACCACTCAATCGCTTTTGAACTCTCTCTACTATTCTTCTATACTTCTCCTTCCTTTTCTTTGGATAAGCAATCTCTGCCCCAAGGTATCTTCTCAGGTCTTCTACTTCTTTGAATCTGCATCGGGCACATATCTCTCTTCTGGTCTGCTTTTTCACATTTGGAGAGAAGTAAATATGTGTTTTCTCTCCACTCACTGTGTGCCCTGAAGCTTCGGCAAATTCCTGAAGACACTTGAGTGTTGTTTCCATTTGTTTGGTTCCTGCCACTGGAAAAAGCACTAAATCATCATCAAACATCATATGAGAAATTACAGGACCCTTTCTCCCTGCTCTCATGCCTTTCCATTTTCTCTCTCTCTCACTTTGTCTAGGATTAAATGGGTGAGTTTCTCCATTTTAAGCACAAATAGGTATGGGGACACTAGATCTCCTTGCTTTAACCCTCTAGATGGGCAAAATTCCTCCAATTTCTCTCCCTGCCATAATATACTGTAGAAGTGGTAGAGATACAGCTCATAATTCTCTCTCTCATCTGGTCAGGACACCCAACTTCTGCTAGGACCTTATTCATAAATTCCCAGCTAATCTTATCATAGGCTTTTTTTAGGTCTACCTTGATGGTCATGAAACCTTTTTTCCCTTGCTTCTTTATCATTGAGTGAACCAATTCATTCACAACTATAATATTGTCATGTATAATTCTTCCCAGCACAAAGCTCGCTTGGTATGGTGAGACAACCTTTGCCATAATGCTCTTCATGCTTTTAACAATAATCTTTGTGAGTACTTTGTATACTACGTTACACAAAGAAATAGGTCTTAGTTGTGCAACCCTCTCGGTTTGTCAACCTTAGGAATTAAGGCTTCTAAAGTTTTATTTACCTCTCTAATGCTTTTTGGACGGTTCCACATCATGCTCATGGCTTCAATCACCTTCCTCCCCACAATATTCCAATTCTTTTGGAAGAAAACTGCTGGATAACTATCTGCTCCAGGAGCCTTCAAACCACCTATAGAGAAGATTGCCTCCTTGATTTCTTCTTCCCTCAGATCAGCACTAATTTGTCCCCAATCTTCACTGATAAGGTGAGGCCATCTATGCCTAGTATCATACCACTTTCTCTGCACTTTTTCTTCTTTAAATAGATTTTGGAACAAGCAGTTTATTAAGCACCCTACTTCCTTCTTTCCTTCCACCCATTCATGGTTTCCATCCTTGAGCATTAGAATTCTTGCTTTCCTTCTTTTTATATTTGTCTTGAGATGGTAGTACCTGATATTCCTATCTCCATCATTAAGCCACTTAGTCCTAGCTTTCTGGAACCATAGGATTTCCTCCTGCGTAAGCACCTCTACTAATTCATCATTTATCTCCTCCAGCTTTTCCAAGTAAGGTATGTCTCTTCTCTGGTTGGCACTTTGAATTCCAGTTAATCTCCTTAGTATGCTATTTTTCCTTTGGGTAATATGCCCAAAATTATGTTTATTCCAGTGCTGCAATTTCCCTTGTAGATTCTCAAGCACTTAACTGATGCTTTCCTATCCTCCCCAGCTGTCATTAAGCATTTCTTTAAATTCTTTATGCATTAACTTGCTAGCTTCAAACCTAAACGGACGAGCAGCCCTATTTCCTTCCCATTTCTAGTAGAATAAATAAAGGGTGATGATCTGATTTGATTCTAGGCCCCACCTTCACATAAGCATCCTTACACAAATTGCTCCATTCTTTATTACAAAGTGCCCGATCAAGTCTTTAATAGAGTCTTTGCATTGGGTACACTTTTTGCCCTTTCCATGTAAATCGTGGACCTACAACCCCTAGGTCAATGAGCTGTGACTTACTCATATTCTCCCTGAACCTCATACACTTTCTCTCATTAATTTCTTTCCCTCCTCATTGTTCACTTACCTCACCTATATCATTATAGTCCCCAACCAACAACCAAGGCCTACGCTCATTCTCTTCTATTAAACCAATTTCCTCCCAGAACACTTTCCTTTCAACTTATTTTGGACTTGTATAAACAACTGTGAACAACCAGGTTCTTTGTCCTATATCGAAGACCTCACAATGTAAACATTTTTTGTGCTCTTTTTGGACTTTCATTTGGATTTTTTTTATCATTCCACATAATCCGACTGCCACCTGACATTCCTTGAACTTCAACAACCACTTAATGTTGAAACCCAAGTCTCTTCCTGACTTTCATTGCAGTTTCTCCACTACACCTTGTCTCCACAATTACTATCAGCTGCGGTGATGACTTTCTCATATACTCTTTAAGTGCAGACCTGAACGCCTTCCCAGCTGCACCTCTCGTATTCCAGAGAAAGATCATTAAATTAATGAATAAAACAAATTACCTTACCTTCCATGCAAACTATATTTCTCAACTATATCTCCTCTCGAGCTTCTGTCCCTACATCTCAAATCTTCACTACATCCTCTGTCTATTTCTTTATTTCTAAACTTTTGGGCCTGTTTCCGTTGGTTCTCTTCTATCAGGCCCAAGTCCCCTTCCTCTTCTAATATGTTAGGAGGTTTTATCTCAAAGCCCATCAAATCTTCCTTCATACTCTCCTGTCGATCATTTATTAACTCAACCTCTTCCAGCCCATTAGTGTCCAGCTGCATCCCGTTCTCAGGCCCAATACTATCTTTCCTCGTTCGGCCTAATCCTTCCTCCTATACTTCTCCTTTCATTATTTTATCTTTTCCTCTCTCCTGTCCTCACCCCTTTCATCCTCCCTGTTATCTCGTCCTTTATCAGATGTCTCATGTCCTTTCAGCCCTTTTGTCACCCCTTTCTGTCCTTTTTTCCCTTTTGTGCTCTCCTCCTGGCCCTTTTCTGACATTATATTTTCCATCCTTTCCACTAGATTTGAAGCATCCCGTTGGCCTCCTATTATATTTGGAATGTTCAGCAAAGGTTTCCGTACAACTCTTTCAGTATCTTTACCCCCACTGTCATCCCCTTCCATGTCTAGCGCCACGTATCTCAAAGCCACTCCTATTCCATCTAGTCAGTTCTGCTTCCTTTCTGTGCACCTTTCTCAATCCTACCATCTTTAGCATACGGCCTTCGTCCTCATCTTGACTCCTGCTTTCATCTACCCGCCATACATGTTGGCCGGAAGCCCGAACTGCTCACTGGAGCTTATCTGCTCTGACGTCGTGCATGTTCTTCTCCTTGGACCCCCTGTTTTCCTTGGATTATTTTCCTCTGCAAGCAATGGTCCATGTCATGCCCGAACCTCCCACAGAGAAAGCATATGAGGTTAATACCCTCATATTCAATCTTCAACTCATTTCCATCCACCGAGTACGATGGGAGCAGCGGTGCATTGATACCAATCTCCACATACATTCTCGCATACATCATCCTTGCTCTCGTTAGTGTCATCTCATCTACTTTTATGGCCTTACCTATCTTGTTCCCTAAGTGATAGAAGAATTTTTTGTCATAGTAGTCAACTGGCAATCCTGGGAGCCTCACCCAAACTGCGACTCTTTTAATATCCTCCTTCCACGGATCAAAGTTTCGTTTCCATGTCTGCACTGTCAAGTAATGGTTCTATACCAGCCATGGACCCCCTTCTAGAGCAAAGTAGTAGTCATCACTGCTCTGGAAAGATGCTATCATGTAACCATTTCCTATCACCAACAGTTCAATCTTCCCTCCTTTCCCCCATAGCGTCTGAAGCTTCTTCTTCAATATCATGTATCCCATGGAGCCTCCCAATATTTTGATTATTAGTGACTTCGCCCAGTACTTTTCTAGTCTCTTCTTTTCTTTCTCAGAGAACTCGATGCTTGGACCTTTCTCTGTGTCTACAATTTTAACACCCACATCTATACCATCTGTTCTCTGCAATAACAGGTTCCCATCTCATATTTCCTCTTCTTCATTCTCTCATGTGCTCTCTTTCCCACCACAATGCCTGTTAGTTCTTGGTTGTACAACATCCCTGTATGACAAGGGTTGCTGGGTTCTTGTTCCCTCCTTCACTTCTTCTCCTAGCATCTAGTCTTCTTCTCTCGGTTTGAGCGTTACTTCACTAGTATAGTTTCCTTCTTTCTTTTGCAGCTTTTCTTTCATTCCATATTCTGTCTCTGTTTCTATATTACATTCCACCACCATTCCAGTGTCCCCTTTTTCCTTCTCTGTGCTCATCCTAGAGTCTCTAGTCCTGATGGCCTCCTCCGTGCCATCCCAAGGACGGTCCGGTGGTTGCGTACAAGCGAGTTTCTCATCCAGTCGCATATCCCTTCAGACTTTCTATCACTAGTTTTTGTATCTTTACTTTTTGGTGATTTTTAGACTCTGCATATCTGATGGATATTTGTATAAAGGTCATTCCTCATTACATAAGACTCCTGGTATACTGAATAATGACTATTTGCCTTTTGCATTCCCTTCATGGGGTCTAAAGAATTTTCTAATGTTTTTGGTCTTGAGCTTTCTGATGTTGAGTGGGCAATCTTATTCCCTGTGCCCATACTTTCCACATTTGAAACGTATAACTTCAAACCCTTCAGACTCAACGGTAAAAAAACCCGTTTTTGAATCACAAGCCGAGATTGGGCCTGTTTATTTCACTGATATAAACTATTTTTTCAACCTAATAAGGTAAATATGTAAGAGAAATTTTTATTTGTATTTACGTGAACATGTTTCTATAACGCTATGGCATACATACACATAGTAGAACCTCTTGTTTTCATCTACTTCCACACCAACTCTTGCAAATTTTCCTTGTTCAACTATTGTATTAATGTTGTCACGTTGGTACATATGTTTACTTTCAATTTCTACCCTATCTCATTTCCTTGCTTCCAAAAGCAATAAATAGGAAGAGTTGCAACTCTCACCCCAAATAAGCCACTTTCCTTACCTTGTTGCAGCAAGGGTTGAAGTAGGACTCGACCTTTGCACTACATCGTAATGACCTTGTATCAACCACGATTCCTTAAAACAGCAATTTCCTACACAAGTTTTTGTTCCTAAAACAGAATGCATGGTAGTTATTTGAGAGATTAATAATTTCATAATTCCTTGACTTGAGTAACCAATGAACCCAATCCTTCATCGCTGTCAAACTTTTTTTCTACCCAGAGGAGTTATGATTAGAGTGTCTTTCTAGGGTAAACATAACACCTGGAGCATCTCATTTGACATATGTTGTTCAGCAGTGAGGATTGGTGTTGTATCTTCTTCTTCTTTGAACCATTCTGCAATTTGTATCTCCCTTAAACACCTAGAGTTTTCTGTGGTTGCTTCGTATTAATATTCTGTTGGGAGTGATTATTTCTCCTAAAGGTATCATTTGTCTTGGCATCTTCCATAGAAGAGTTGTAACAATGGTCCTTCTAAACCAGTACTTAACTTCACAAAACACCACTTTAGATAAAATATGGTAGAAAAGAGTTTAATCAGTCAATGGAATACTCTACCATATATGGTTATAAAAGAAATTCATTTAAAATAAATTAATCATGATAGAAAAGAATGAAGACAAACTAAAACATTTGAAGACTATTAAGTATAATAAAAGTCTCCTTAATTAAAAAGACAAGATCTCTCCTAATCGATTATTAACATTTCAATTGGCCCTAAGACTTTCAAGCCTTAATTCAACACATCTAATCAATAACCCAAATTTTTTTTTACTATATTATAGAGGAGTACAATATAACATTATTGAGGAGCCTTTTCTAACATTTTACTATGAGAGCTATCACTTGAAAATATTAATAGTAATTCTGGCAAAAAAAAAGAGAAAATATTAACAGTAATTTGATGAGACGAAAGCCTTAGAATCAAACTCACTAGGTTTATAAGTGAGTGCTAGCAAGGTGACAACGGGATAATAGCAAATCAATAACAATAGTATCAATATGTAAGATTCACTTAATTAAGTACAATGATCACAATTCAATGATACAATCTCAGTCACGAATCTCAAACTATAACATGATAACATGATCGAGCCAGTATTAACTTTTCACAACACATTCCCACAACTAGATTCACAAATCCTCAGAAGATCAAGCCAAAATCATCTTTCATGATATATTCTCATATCTCAAAGGTTATATAAGTTGCATAAAGTTAATACACAAAAATATAAGCTCATCGATTAAGTGATATGCATTGATCAAAATACTTAGAGTATAAGATTGGATTATAGATTCCTCCTCATGAACCAATATGTCAAGACTCTACAACATTTCCTCTTTTGTATGCGATAATTCACCACTTATTTCCTCTTTGGAATAACCTCCCATTGAAACATGGGTTTGTTTGGGAATTCCGTTGGAAGAACGATCACAGATTCCGAAATAAATATGTGAGAAGAGATTTATCTCGATAAGCGTAAAAATGGATTTTGGGGAGGTCAAACAAGCCTAAATCGTTAATAGGGTCACGGCAAGATCAAAATTGACCATACCAATCAGACACAGTCAACCCCTCGGAATCCACAGGCTTGAGATAATGAGAGCTATTTCGATTGCCCCTCGTGATGATGATGCCCTCTTGGGTCCCATTCCCATGATGTTTGGCCTTCACTCAACACACCCATATATGATATATGATTTTTTCACATGAACGAGGAATAAAGCTCAAGTCTTCTCTCTCGCCCCCTTTTCACCCGGCGAGCGTGGACTTGCAATTTCAATTCAAAAAGTTCGGCTTTTTTCCTTCTTTTTTTCCTTTCTGGTCACCGTATATTGTTTGTCACGTTGTTGAGCTAATCAAATTTAGGCGCTTGGAGTTTCTTTCTCTCCTTTAGGGTTTTTTTTTTCTGTGCATTCGCTGTGATTTCTGGCCTCGTCTCTTAGATTTTCTCGCCTTTTCCCGCTACTCCTGTGATCTTATCAATTGTGCCGTCATTGTAAGTGCTTCTCTCCTTCTAATACCGTCGAATTTTCGCCGTCTTCTCTGTGTATGTATTGAGAATCCTCGAAATTTTATGAGTCCTTTTACTTGTTTATGGAGATATGGTCGTATGGGTCTCTGATTAGAGTGGTTGGGTATGCTTGCATCATACCCTTGATGTAACGTAGTCGGTTATTGTGATAATGTTAATTATTTTAAGCATTTTCAAGGTAGAAGAAGCTTTCATTTTGTTTTAGAAGATCAGGGTTGGGGTTTTCTGGTGTTGGGTATTCTAGATATGATAAAACAAATATTCGGTAAACGCAAGGCCTCGAAGTCATCCTACAGTGATTCGAACGGTGATGGAGGGGTCAATGGTGCATTGTCAGTGAACTCTTCGTATGGGTTCAATTCTAATAGTGCCTTGAAATCCAATTCAGATTCTTCAAAATCTTCAAACTATGGTTCGGGCGGATTGCAGCATGGCAATGGGACTCTTGCAACGAGTTCAAATAAAACAAATCAACCTAAGAAATCAGCTGCAGCCCCAACAACGCAAGTGGGTCCTGTAATGATTCCTG
>JANTPZ010038161.1:0-10632 GCA_025593235.1 Vachellia pachyceras
ATTTAATTAATCCAAATAATGTGCCAACGAATTTAATTTATTTTTATAAATTAAATTAATGCTAGTTATTTAATTTATCAAATAAATTAAATATTAAACTAACACATAAATATTATTTACATAATATTGTATAATTTTGAATTTTAACATATATATACATATATATTTAAAATTCGAATAAACCCCAGAAATAAAAGCTCATGTTGGGCATTTCTTGTGTACGACCCTGTAGGCCCATATAAAGTTGGCAGTGGGCTAATCTCACCCCAAGCCCACAAGTCGCATTTATAAAGTTGGCATTTACTTTTTCTGGTTGATTTATTAGAAACAATTGAATTATGGTGTGAGGAAAATGAGACAATATAAGATAAAGAATGAAGGCAAATGATATGAAGTGAACACTTCAATGTATTAGCGTTGTTTGGGCTCTCCTAGCTGAATAAGCTTTACATTCAGACTTAAATTTGAGTTCGCTCACCCAAATTTAAGCCCAGCCCTACTAAGTTGAGGCAGTATAACCATGGGCTAGATCTCTATTGGTAAAATCAACTTAGCCTTGTGGAGTTAGTTAAAAAACAAAAATAGCCTTGTGGAGAAATCATATGTGAAATTGCACAAGACTGTTTTTTTTCCTTTTCCGATTAATTTCTGTTTATTTCTTTTCCTTTTAAGTACTCCAAACTAACAAATTCTTAATGACAGTCTCTCCGTGCCAAAACAGATAAGGCCATAGTGACAGCAGTGATTCAAGTATGGTAACAAAGGAAGTCCTTTCTTTTACCCTAACGGAAAAGGTAGCTTAAGTCTGTCTTTTCTGAGATGTTTTCCATCCACTGACTGGTGCTAGTAGTTTCTTCTCCTAATATATGTGGCTTTCATGGTTAAACTTGCAGGGTGAATTTGTGAGGGAAATCATTCTTCAGGAATTTGCCAAAGTATGTTTCTTCTTTTTAGGTCTCCTACAATTATATTAAGGGGAAATTTAAGAAAATCGTAGTACTTTATGCTCCATCACATCCATAATATTACAGCATGTGAGCTCATGCTGCATATTGTACTTGTAACTGTCTGTTGTACTATTATGGATGTGATGGAACGTACAACAACAAAGCCTTGTCCTACTGATAGGGTCGGTTACATGGATCACACACCATCATTATGCTTTATCGTAGATCATATTCCTGCATAGATTATTAACCAAAAGATTTCTCTAAATAACCACTTTGAGAGTATGTTTTGGTCTTTCTCTACCCTTTTTCAAAGTACTCCATAGTGCTTGGTCCAGCCTCCATACCTAGTACTACAATTTAATCCAACTGATATATGCTAGTCTACAATACATTGTCAAGAACGGAGACAAAAATGGTTGACTTGATGGCATGATATCTTAATTAGATCTTGGTATCTAGTGTCTGTATGACCAGTGGCTCTCATTCTACAATAAGCAAACTAAAGAATATGACTAAATTGGTTTAGTCAATTCAACCCTATCTCTTGTGTGATTGGACATTTCTTTAATGCAGGGTTTGGATGCACTTGGCCTATCAACCTTGGATTCTATAACTTCGACAGCTGCTGCAAATATTCCATTCAATGCTTTCTTTACATACCCTTTAATGACTGATGAAGACATGAGCAACCTCAGAACCTTCCAACGCCTAGTGCTATTGATGTTGGGAAGTACATGAGGTGAAGACTCTAAATATGGTTAGGTTTATAGTTCATTTAGTAGAAAACTATGTGAATGTGTTGTCTAAACTACAAATAAGTGTTCAATTTTAGGTCACTTGAACAGGGACAGATGAACAAAACTAAAGAAGTTTGGTTTCCTCCATGAGGCAAAGGAGTAGGAAGTCTAAATGCATCGAGATAGGATGTTTCAATATATATATCATTATGAATTATTATCTAGGTGACGGATACACAATAAAAATGATCCAAACATTCTTTAGGCATCTCAGTCGAAGTGAAGGCCATAAACCTATACGCTCTTTCATGCTGTGAAAGTGGACCTTGTATTGGTACTCATGACGAATATAGTTTGACTGTGAGGAAAGTAAACGTTATTGATGTAACTTTGAGCTAACTTGCTTTGCTGACCTAGTGCTGCAATTAATTTTCTTTTTCAATTAAATTATTTTTCATAATACATTAGGAATTCCCAGTAGAATGTGCATGTGTAGTCAAAATGACTTGAGTCACTTGACAAGTTTCTGTCTTGTAGGGAGGCAGACAGGCCCAGCTTAGTCCAAGCAAGAACCAGCGGGAGGAAGTATCGCTAGTATTAAGTCGTCTTGAATCAATTCAGGAGATTCTTCCCGTTCTTTCTGTTACACCAGAGGTAAAAATTAAGCATTTCCATGTGGCACATCTAATTTGCTCATTCTTCCATACAAATACAACTCATCAGCAGTGATACTCTATCACTTGATTTTTTTTTTTTTTTTGGAAGAAAAGTGAACAAGTGCATTAAAAAATTCAATATTTACAACAAAAGAGGGAATACTAGAGACTTCAGTACTGCTAAAAAACGTAAAAGCTCAAACTTGAGCATTATCTTATCAGTCAGAATATGTTTCCACAAGATTATTAATCATCCTAATACTTAGCTATCATAATCGTTATTTTCTTTTTTGAAGTTAACTTCATTTTTGTTGTGCCAACTCGCTTATATTGCTGTATGAAACATAGCTACTCTTAACTTGAGAATAGACCGAATTTTATGTTTGGGTTGAATGAAACCATATTCCAAAACAAGAAAAAACCAATTTCCACCCTTTGCATCATATTCCTTAAAATCACCAGAAGAAAATCTGCATTCAAAGAAAATATGGTGTCTGATTTTGGGATGAACATTACAAAACGCATATTCTTTCTTGATACTGTTTTCTGAAACATTTATATTTATTTGTAAATGCTGACAGCTTCCCACAGAATCTCGGCAGCAGTTGCTTCGGCTGCCAGCTGACCTGGCTCAACGGTTGATATCCCGTGCTGCTGCAAGAACAATAAGAAGAGTTCTGTTATGATGTGGTTTAAATTCACGTCGTATAAAGGATTACGGAGCATCTGAAATTGTTTGTCTCCATGGTCTCATTAAGTCAACAGCTGAGGTTTGGAAAATAAGTAGGACACTGCAAAGTGTGAAGCCAGTTAGAGATTTTCTGCTTCAACGCTTACAAGATGTCTAATGCCTAAAAGCTTTTCATTTCTAGATTAAGATTTAAGGCTAAAGGTTTTGACGTGCAACTAGAGAATTCATGTTATAAATATGTAAATTCTATTGGGTATTGAATTTTTATTCAATGATAACTTGTATTGGTCTTATCAACAGCACCCTAATGATAAGAAATAAAGCAAATCATGTTGAAAATCCCACAAAAATACCTTCAGAATATATAAAGGATGAATCAGGGTTTTGAATATATAAAATTCTAAATTAGATTGATGGCATCAATTTAGGATTTTAAAATGTTATAAATTTAGTGATTTATACCCTTTTCCCATTTTTGTATGTGTGAATTTCCTATATTTCACTAGTATTCTTCATATTTAAATTGCAATTTGCTATGCTTGATCTGCACATCCGTTGGTAGGTGGAGTATCAATTTTTGGAAGTTTCATGGTGGGTTTGTATATTGTGAATTTCCTATAATCTACTAGACATTTCCTATGTTAAAATTACAATTTACTAAATTTGACTTGCAAATACAATTCACACATGTAAATTAAAATCCTTAAACTTTCAAAAAATAGATCTCCTCTTACCAACTCATTTATAGGTTAAGTATAGTGAATTGCGATTTTAGTATAAGGAAAACTAAAGTGTATGAAATTCACACATATGCAAATTGACACCCTAGAACTTCTAAAAAATGGGGATGGGGCTCACTTTACTAACGCATTTGTAGTTCAAGTATAGCGAATTGCAACGGAAATGTCCAATGAAATATATGGAATTTATACATGCAAATTAAGATCCCTGAAAGATAGTCCAATTTCTTTGATGTTTTAGGGGTCTTAATTAGCATATGTAAATTTTCTATATTTTACTGTACATTATATAATGTTGCAATTTGTTACACTTAACTTGAAAATGTTTGGTAAAGGAAGTCCCTCTTTTTAAAGTTTCAGGGTTCTTAATTTGCATGTATAAATTTTTTATACTTCACTGGACATTTTCTATATTTAAATTGAAATTCCCTATTATTTGTAAGTTAAATAGAGTGAATTGCAAACAAAATATAGAGAATGTTAAGTGAAATAAAAAATTTACTATGCAAATTAAAAATCCCAAAATTTACAAAAAAGGGACTCCTCTTACCAATGTATTGCAGGTCAAATATAACCAATTGCAACTTATGTATAGGGAATACCGAGTGAAATATATGAAATTCACTCTTATATAAAAGAAACAAAGTGTAAATAAGTAAATTTATAACATTTTTAAATCCTAAATTGATGTCTAATTGGATTTGTAATTTTGTATATTCAAGACCCTAATCTATCATTTATATATTTTGAAGATATTTTTATGGGTTCTTTGCAATTTTTTTGTAATCAAACTAGAACAAGTCAATTTTTTATTATAATAACTTAAAAAGTTTATAATAAAGCTTAATTATATTTATAGCGTATATAAATAAATTTGCCTTTGCAACACCGAAACAACTTACCTGCGACTTTTCCTTTTTTTTATATATATATATATATATTAAGATTGTGTTGGATCAAAAATCAAATTATTGAATAAATTGTTAACCAGTAAATTCTATTCAAGAACCTTATTGGGTGTTCGTTTTGTGTTATTTTTTTTAGTTTTCACCAGGATCCATACTGTTTGATCTATCATTATGATTAGTACATCCAGCGATCTTCTCTATACATTTTTAAACTACTTCAAATAATATTCTACCATTTTTCTTTACTAGATGTCACTTTAATGCTTTCTTGTATATGGTATATAGTCATCATGAACCTTTTCCTTTATTGCATGACCACACATATATCTAAATATATTTATTTTAATTACCATCGCTTTATGCGTTTCTTTAATGTCCAACATCGTTATGTGACAGTGCTGATTGAATAGCAGTACAATAAAGCTTCTCTTTTACTTTATTAAATATTTTTTAATCGTAAATAACTATGACCTTTTATCTTTTAAACCAGCCAACTTAAAATTTATAATTAACATTTTTGTCAATGTTATCAAATTCGGTCCAGTGATCGGATCGAATAAGGCAGTAGGTTAATGGTCAATGGGTCAAACCGAAGTTAAATTGGGGGTTAGACCGTTGAGGAACAAAAAAATGAAAAAATAAATCTCATAAAACATTAAACTATCCAAAATTGAAAATTTCAAAAACTAAATAGTATATTTCATTATTAACAAAATAATAATTACCAAATCAATTATATACTTATAGATTATCAATCATTTAACATTATTTACAGTTTCAAAATATTCATTCTAACAAAATATCAAAAAATATATGGTAATGAGACATTTTATTTTTCCCTTTAAACACCAAAATATTCTCCTCCATGTATTCTATAAATGGGATCACAACAATCAACATGCAACAAAATGATAGTATAGAAGAAGCTTAGGTGGGAAAAATCAGCTTGTAATCTTCTAGGCCGTATATAAATTTATCATTTGACTGACACGATGATTGATTGTGCTATCTTCAATCATCTCAACACCCCCTATTTTTCTCGGACGTATATATGCCTTCCACTGATGAAGAAAATCATGAATCCCTCAAACAGTGGTTCATACATCTTAGATTCCATTGTTAATATCCCACTCTAATCCAACAATTTCACCTTCATCCTAATAAAACTTTGTTTAAAAGAAAAAAAAGAGTGGCCGGGTCAACCCATCCAACCGGGTGGTTGACCCGTTTGACCCGTGTCAATTTGGATTGACTGATTTGAACCCAACCCGAGGTCAGAATATAAATTTAACCGGAATGAAGTTCGGTTTGCTAGTTTTCAGTTTAAACCGGCTGATCGGTTCTGAGTTTAATTACCATGATTTTAATCTAAGAGTTAAAGTAGTCCTGTAATAAAGAGTACCCACTTGTATGTTGAGCTGTGACTATTTAAGTACTTAAATTGTTGCCAAGCTAAAAATCAACGGAAACCTATTCCTATTCTAAAACGCAGAGGATCTATCCAAATCAGATCAAGCACAACATTTCCCCTTATTTATAAATAATAATAATAACTCAGACATGCTACTATTTTATAACAAATACTTATGCTAGTTGTTAGTGTTGGTGTTAGTTGAAAGCATACATATAAAACCTTAATTTATTTTAACTCCCAAACTTATAAATTTTTTAAATTGATTGTTTATACATTAATTATTTAATTTCTATGTATAAGACCGGAAGAAATTTAGATTATCCATATTTTTAAAAAAAATAATTTTGTTAGTTTTACTCAAATAAATATAAAGTAACAATATTCTTCTAGATATGAACTTTATTTGTAAATGTGCAAATTTAGTAACAAAGTTATTGATCAGAAGCATCCAACACAATTAACTTTTTAAGATGTAAATTTAGTAACACCGCTAATCCTCTTTAATTATGTTAACCGGCTGATATATTTTATTATTTTTAGGTTATAGAGTTTCGTTTTGTGTTCATTGAGGTAATCAAAACTACTATTTTTTACTTAACTTCTTTCATAAAAGTTGCTCTAAATAATTTTATCTTTCTAATGGTAGTCAAAACTACTCCTTTTTGTTTAAATTTTTTCTTACTCCTTTTTACTTAAACTTTTTTCTCTTTTATTCTAAAAAATTAAACAAAGAGGAGTATTTTTTATTAACATTAGAAAGAAAAAATTTGTTAAAGCAACTTTCACGAAGGAAGTTAAAAAAAATTAATACATAAATGATCCCAAAAAGAAGCAACAAACCCTATAATATACAAGTTGGTTAATGCAGTTACAGGATGGTTAAAAGCATTACTAAATTTATACACTTATTAATTGATTATTATTAAATTTATATCCTTAAAAAGTTAAATATACTTAATGCTTGTGACCTTGCTAACTAAATTTGTACCATTTAATGAATCATGTTTGAAATATTTGCGTTCACTATAGAAGCAACACCGCTATTGTGTTATTGAACCCGTTTAAAAAAGCGGTAGAGAAGTACTTTTACGCAAGCCGAGGTAAATATGTAGAGGAAATTGTCTCATTTTACAGAAAAATACTGTTGAATGTGCTTTTGGGTGATAGATAAGTGTTACCAAACAAGTATATTATTTGGCAGTAGCATAATTGCATTACTATTTTTCAAAAGCAGAGTATTTATTCTCTTTAAATCAAATAGAATACCTTGGTGCTAAATCAAAAGTTTGCTATTCCTCCCCCTCCCTCTTATCTTTTTGCCCCAAATAAAAAGGTTAAAGTACAATTTTAACAATAAAATTTTTCATTATGAACTAAAAATACATTTAAGTTTTGAAAGGTATACAAATAGATAGGATCGTTTAAAAAATAATGCAATTTTAACAACTTCGTTAGATTGCCCAAACATCCGTTATAAAGTTGGAGAGCAAATAAATGGATCTCATATATAAAAGATATGAACGTTAAATCATTTAAACAAAGTTGTTAAAATTACAACATTTTTAAAACATCATGTCTGATTTTACACCCTTCAAAACATACTTGGCAAAATACTTCATACACATTGACCAAAAAAAAATTCCACACATTTATGATTTGATTTTATTGAGGCAAAACCCGCATTGAAAATTTATCCTTCCATAAACCTTCTCAAAAGTGACCCTCCAATTAATATATATTACAAGGACTTAACTAATATATACACGTTTAATTTAGCAGTACAAGATATTTTTCAGACGTGATTAACGGTGTATAAGATAAGTATAGAAGAATTTTTTCTTGGTTTGTGAGAACATGCTTTTCAAAATATTGATGCAAGCATTCCCTATAAGGTACAATGTGCTCTCTCTTCCTCAAAGTTAGTTGCAACTTTCTGACTAGTTTTCTTCCCCTTGCGAGTTGCAACTTTCCGACCAGTTTTCTTCCCCTTGTGTTTAAAATTGACAGGAAAAATACACAACAGATTGATTAGTGAAAATAATATGCAAATTCATTTTCTGAAGTTGATAATGCACAATGACAAAGTGTATCATGAGAATTCTTTATTGCTGCTTGCAAAATAAGATGTGCATTTTATTTGTAATAATACTGTACATCAGATGGTTATTATAAGTTAAAAACACCAACACCAAGTGTTCTCAAGAGGGTGTGAGTACAGACTTGACTCCTTAATAAATTGAAATTACGGTACGTTTATGGAAAACCAAAAAATAAAATAAAAATAAACAGGATTTTACTTATGATGGCTTGTGAATAGATGCCTTACCCCCCAGAAACTTCTCAACTTGTAGAAGCACCTGATAAGGATTCAATGATCAGATTAATAGATTTACCATAAGAAATTCAACTCTATAGCTCAAAAGTAATGTACAAGAGAAAACCCTTCTTGGGTATTCAATGCAAATGTGAATTTCGCAAGTTGGTCCTTGGAAATCATTTCTTTCCTTTAGTCACTTAATCATCACTACGTAGCAATGTTGCTTTTTATCACATCTTCATCTAATAGTTAATGCCAAATTTAATAGTTTGCTAGCTTGAATTTTATTATTAACTCAACTCAAATTTCATGTCCTGGACTCCTGGTCTAGCAATTGGATTCCATGATCATCATAGCGAGTACATAATATAAAATAAAGATATCTTCCAACTATAAGTTATTAAAACAATACACAAACTTAAAAAATTTAGAACCATGAAGCTGGACTGTCCACAATTAAATTTGGATAGTTCTGATCTCAAGGATGAGCACACGGTTCTCACATACTTAAGATGAGTACCAAATTCAAAGTCAGTCAGCATAAAGTTAGATTTGACATTAAATTTTGAATGCAGATGAATTAGAAGGTGACGCTGCAAGCATTCTAATGATTGAATGGCTTAACTGAGAAATGGAATGTGAAGGAGACCACATTAAAAGTTCACCTTTCTCCCAGAGAACAAAATAGAGTTTTCTTCAAAATGAATTCATCTAAGGAGACATGATTATAATTTCACATTTTGAAAAACATAGGAAATAACACGCAAGAGGAAGAGTAACAAACCTCAGTTGCTATGATAGCTGGTGAAATATTTAAGACGTCTTCATCACCTAAATTGGCAGCAATGTCTGAAATGTTAAAAACATGAAAACCTTTAAGCAAGGACAGAGAAAACGCATCTCTTTGAGATTAAGTCAACCACTTCAAGACAAACTGATATTTAAGTCGTCCGCAGCATAGATATTTCAGATCATGATCATCAATGAAAATATATTTTTCCAACTAACAAGCATACCATTCAGCAAATCTGAAGGCAGACAATAAAATCTTTGGGACAGGACAGCTAAAATACAGTCAGAAAGGGGAAAGATAAACACATTTTGCTGATAGATAACAGAATGCTAAATAATTGTTTCTATAACACATATGCAATCAAATCCACATCAGTTACTTCCTGAAAACAGACCCTGCAGAAAAGTTCTCATTTTTCTTACTTCCACAACACTCTTGTTAATAGGCTTTATGGTGCTTATGAAGGTTCATTGGGTTTTAGGCTTGTCATAAAAATGTGGAGCAGTTAGGGTTGATCCAGAGATACGAAGTTTGGGGGACTTTAGGAAGAGAAACACTAGCAGCAAGCTCCCCATGCAGTGATAATCAGAATTGGCTGGAGCATAATGTAACAATTTATAAGCAGAAGTGTCTGTCTTTGCATTTCATTTAAGATAGGATTAACATTTTGGCCTCTTTCTTCTCTTCTCTTTTCTTTTTGTTAAAAAAAAAATCAGATGAGTTGGGTTCTAGGTGGCTCGCCATGGCCAGAGCATGCCTCTGGACTCAAAGAGTACTTACAAAGGTACTTACAAATCACCCACTAATAAGACCTCCATATCTGCAACGGGATTTGAATTCACGACCTCGTGGATTATGAATCAACTTCTTATCAACTGGACCAACCTTTATTAGCATTGGCCTCTTTGTTAAACATAATAAATGGTTGTATGAAGAATCAATGGTCAATACATGTTCAAATGGTTGTATTTTCCTCGGTGTTCTTTTAAAGCTTATGTGGTAGAATTTGTTCCCCGCCCAAGCATGCTTACTCTTCTCATATCTTGATTCTTTATAATCATTATTCTTCATTAAAAAGATGTATTTAGTCCAGGGAAAAACTCAACATCTCGATTCCACAAATAGGATAACTTTGCATCAAGGCCAAAAACCATTTTCTTCAGACTGAGAAAATTCAGAGTTAGTCAAGTAAATTAATGGACAATGGCATACCTAAAAGGGAAACCTTGATATCAGCATTGGCATATGCATCAGCTCTCTTCTTGGAAATAGGAAAAAGCCCTACAAAAGCCTGCGAAGAGCACAAGAAAATTTCAAAGGAAAAGAAAATCCTCTGTGCCCCAATTTTCAACCAGATAAAGCAAAAAAAAATTGAAACCTGAAGCAGGCGGATGGTGAAAAAGGAAACATATTTGAAGCCGGAGGG
>JANTPZ010038162.1:0-14221 GCA_025593235.1 Vachellia pachyceras
AAACAAACAGTAAACCAAACACAAAAGTTAGCAACAACAGCGACCTTGGAGACCCCATGATTTTAGTATTTCACGTATTTGTGCTTCCTCTATGCATAAAACAGTAACTTATGTCACTTAATATACACAGATTCTGAACCAGATATACATGTAATTGATCTACGACTTGTCATTTTTAAGATATAGAATTAGTGGATTTTTTATCACGACATTATTGTTTAAGATTATATTCTCGTTGATTTGGTCTTCCAAACACGGAAAACTGTTTTTAATGCCTTTTTTCCTTGGTCTTTCCAAAATTAGTTCAAATATATTATTTATGATTTTGTCATTTTCTGTTACGTATGGGAGAAACCATTGACCAAATATATTATGGATATTTAATTTTCAATGTCAATAACTTGACTTTTGTTATTTTTCTTTCTGATGGCGTAACGTTTGGTATAAAATATAAAGCGGTACGTTCGCCCAAGCAATGGCTTGGCATAGAGTCATATATCCAAGAAATTGTATATATTGTGCAATAATTTGTGTGAAAAATATTTTTTTTTAATGTTGCTCAAATTTGATCATTTTAGGATAAATAGTACTAATATTTATGTTTATACTGTCATAGCAATCTTCACTCTTGCCTTGTGTCCTCCAACCTCCGTGCTATTAATTAATTAATTAATATTTGTTTTTGTGTGTGTAGGAGATAGTACCTGTGAATGATATTTTTCTTTAATATTTTTGTGTTGATTGTTTCAACTAGTCGATTAAGTTTTAGAAACAAAACTTTGATGATTTCCTCTGGGATCACCCAAGACAAATGTTAAATTATTAAATTCTTGTTCAATATAAATATAGTAAATAATTGGGAAAATTAAATTTTTGGCACTTATAATTCTGTATATCTAATTTTGGAAATGGTCCATGTCTTTTTACCTTTTTTAACCATTCCCTAGATTTTTAAACTGTTTGAAAGTTTGAACAGTGAATTTGATTGCCTATTGCTCTCGTTTCACACAATCTGTGACTTTTAATTAATATTATCCTTTTTGCTGGAACCTGGAGGTAGCTTTTCCTCAACTCGCATGGATAATAAATAAATGACTAATTTATAAAAAAAAGTTAACAGCAATTATCTTTTATATATATATTTATATTTGTATGTATTAAAAATGTCCTTACTTAATATGTGGATTTTTACCAAATATTTAATGATATTTTTACTATGGCTATCTAATATGAAACCAATTTATTTTTAACAATGGCTATGATGGAATCGATTAATGAGGTAAAATTTACTTTTAGCTAATAAGATAGAATGGTTTTGTTTTCCATGTTGCATTTATATTTATGATAATAATCATAATCCCTATGTTGTGTTATAAATGGTAAGCGACTCATACATGATGACCCCCAACATACAAATAGCATACTCTCACATTATAAACAAAAAAGACTGTGTGTGTGGGCGCGCGTTACTTGTTATTACATTCTTATGCGTTTAGAAAATTTATTTAGCAACTTAATTGGCATAAATGAATTAATTACGAGTTACTTGCGTCGTCAAAGGGGACTGTGTGAATTACAAGCTAAAATTCATATAGTTAATCAGAATTTTTTATTTCTCTTAGCGTATATATCCTCTTAATTACATGTTATTACATTCTTATGCGTTTAGAAAATTTATTTCGCGGCGAGTGATCCACTGCGAAAGGTACTTCTCATCCATTACTTATATATTAAGGAGGGAAGCCAAATGGTGGTTAATAAATAATTAAAAAAATGGATTCCCATGTGCAAAAGAAAGATGATGTGGAATAAATTATGTTAGTGATGGAATACGGAGTGGTTTTATGTGACAAACATAACATATTATCAATTGCTTAAGAAGCAAAAGATATCATGCAATCAAATATAGCAATGCATTAACAAGCATGAGGTGGCAAAACCAATGGATACATTTTGGAGTTGAAACGGGATTAAGTGAATAAATAATATAACAACAACAACCACTTTATCCAATTAGTTAGGATGGATTACATAATATTATTTTACTCTATCATAGACTAGATCCTTTTGATGGATTAATAATTAAAAGATTTCTTTTTATAAAATCTATGAGAGTGTGTTTTGGTATTTCTCTATCTATTTTCAAAGGACTTCATACTGCTTAATCGGCACTTCTTACTAGTAACTCCAATGGTCTTCTCTAAACATGTTCAAACTATCTTAACTAAAAGATTTCTCTCTATAAACTTCTTGAGAGTGTGCTTTGATCTTTCTCTATCTCTTTTCAAAAGACTCCATACTGCTTAATCAAGCCTTCTTATTAGTGACTCCAATGGCCCTCTATGAACATGTTCAAACTATCTTAAACAATTTTCAACTATTTTCTCTTTAATATCCAAGTCGTCCATTAATTACATTATTACTGATATCCATTCTAGTATGGTCGCATGCTTATCTTAGCATCTTTATTATCAGATACTTTGCGATCACAAATATCTCCAGTAGCTTGCTTCCATTTACACCATTCAGCTAGTTGAATTCGATGATTAACATCCCTGTCAATTTCACCATCGTTTTGAATAATTGATCCAAGATATCTAAACTTTGCCATTTGTGGGATGTTTAATCTCCCAATGTCTCTTCTAAATTACATCCAAAATGTCTCTTATTAAAATTATGATGCATATATTCTGGAAATTGAACAACAAGGTTGCCGTATATGAATTGTTACATCCAAAGGCCTTACCATCTCCTTCGCGAATGCCTCCTTTACGTTAAGCATGAGATTTTGAGGGAGATCGTATTTGTGTGTATGTGTGTTGAGCGCCTTGTTTTAAAATGTTTTCCAGGTGTAATATTAAGGGCTATTTGTGGCAATGAGAAGGCTAATTAAGTACCATGTGGAGTGTCATGTGTCAAGTAATGGTCTAACCTAACCTTGGATGATGGCCAAGGTAAAATTGCCACACTTCGTAAACTTCTGGGATGATATCTAACTTTAAGAAACTTCTGGATACCCACCATTCCTCACTATAAACTTTCAGAAAAATTCACACCTTAACCCTTTATTAAATGGCTGACATGTTCTATAATATGTATTAAATGTTTGACATGTTCTATACCATGTTTTGTTGACACAAAGTTTATTGGCTAAATATGAAATGTTGACATTAAATTCATTAACTAATTAAGTATATCTTATGAATGCCATGGCTATTGTTTATATGTTTATTTGAGTATGATATGTGGATTGCATATTTGAACGTGTTACTGTTATAAAAATAACAGTAAATATGAGAAAACAGATAAGATAAGAAGAGAAAATATGAGAGAAATTGGGATGCAATTCTCATTTTCTTTTAAAGTTCTATGTGTCCACAATGCTCTTTATACATAACTTCTATTTATAGGCTTTCAAGAGTAACCACCAAAGGTCACTATAATGAATAATACATTTAATACATAAATTTAACTGTATGGTAATAATAATGTGAGAAGTGAGTCAATGGATATCCGCATAATTAATATATTCATAACACTCCCCCTTGGGTGTCCATTATAAATGTGCCTCATTAAAAACTTTAATCAGGAAAACAGTACAAAACCCGTTAAAGAAAAGAGTACATCATTCATTGATACACTATCTGGTGATGCCTTATTAAAATCCTTTCTAGAAAAACCAATTGGATAAAACATAGATAAAGGAAAAAGAGTACAACGTGTATCGACTCCCCCTTTATGATAACATCACTTGAAATCTTTGAGTTTGCCAAGGCCGATGCCATAGGCAAGCTTTTGAAAGGTTGCGGTTGGAAGAGACTTGGTGAATGAATCTACAAGATTCTTATTGGAACTGATATGTTGGATATCAATTTTACCATCCTTTTGAAGATCATGAGTGAAGAATTTTGGTGAAATATAATTTGTTCTATCACCCTTGATGTACCCTCCCTTTAATTGGGCAATACATACATCATTATTCTCATATAAGATTGTTGAGATCATTTTTCCTGAAGATAAACCACAAGTTGTTCGTATGTGATGTATTATCAACCTCAACCAAACATATTCTCGACTTGCTTCATCAATTGCTAGAATTTCAACATGGTTAGATGATACGGCTGATATAGACTGTTTCATAGATCACTATGAAATAGTTTTACCTTCACATGTAAATATATCCAGTTTGTGATTTACCATCATGTGGATCAGACAAACATCCATCATCTGCATAACCAACCAGTTCGTGCTTGGATTTATTTGATTAGAATATCCTTATATCCATAGTGCCTCTAAGATAACAGAGAATATGATTTACTCCATTCTAATGTCTTCATGTTGGTGAAGAACTATATCTTGCTAATAAAATAATAGTAAATGCTATATCTGGATGTGTGTAATTAGCAAGATACATTAACTCTCATATATCACTAAGATATGATACTTCTGGATCAAGTAGTTCTTCATCACCTTATTCACTAATTACTCAAGGTTTGAATGGGTCTTTATTAGGTTGCAAAGATCTCACAATCAATGGAGTACATAACGGATGTGATTTATCCATACAAAAACATTCTAGGATTTTTTTTGTACAAGTTTCTTGATATACAAAGATCTCATTTTTTATATATTCAATCTGTAATCCAAGATAGAATTTTATTCTTCTTAAGTCTTTCATTTCAAATTCTTTCTTCAAACAATTAATTGCCATTTGTAACTTTTTAGGAGTTCCAATGATATTGATATTGCCTACATAAATATCAATTATGGCAAATTCACTTCCAGATTTTTTTCATAAAGATGCATGTGCGTATTTGATCATTTATATACCCTTCTTTCAATAAACATTAATTAAGATGATTATATCACATATGCCCTGATTGCTTAAGGCCAAACCGGGATTTATTTAACTTGATTGAGTATTATTCTCGAAAACTAGAATTCAATGTTTCTGGCTCTTTAAGTCCTTCAGGGATTTGTGCTTTTGGTACTTTTAATCTTTCAAGCACTTTCATATAAATATTATTGTCAAGTGAGCCATATAAATAGGCAATCATAACATTCATTAGATGCAAATCAAGCCCCTCATTGAAGCTCAGCTAATCAAATAACGAAAAGTAGTCGCATCCACTACAGATGAATACATTTCTTCATATTCTATTTTGGGAGCTTGGGGGAGAGAAAAATCTGACCAAATGGAGGGAGAGAGGTGGCAAAATTTTGAGAGAAGAGAGAGGAGAGTTAGCTTATGTAAAAAAGCCTCTTGGAAAAATGTGTGGTTGAGAATTAAACTTGGGGACCAAGTTTTGATTTACTTGGTTGTAATTGTGCCCCATGTCCTCATTGGATTACTTGGTGAAAAAGTGCTTTTTAGACTTCCCTTGCTGGTCTTGTTGGGCTGACCAGGCCTATGCCCATCCAATTACTTGATCCAGTGGCACGCATTTCCGTAAAGTAACATTTACTTGGGTAACTATCTTTTTACTTTTCCGGAGACTTTATCTCCCATGTGGCGCCATTCCCTAGGTCTCCTTGTCTAGGTGGCATCATGTCCTAGGCCAAAGCATCTCCGGGTTTTCCTTGTAACTCGTTAGGATTCCTCGATTTACGTGCAACACCGTAAAATGGGCTCCCAGCGGCTAGTTTGACTTAAGGGCATGAAAAATTCTATATTTTTCCCTGATACTCAAGCCCTTTTCCGTTCCTCAAAATTCTTCTTAGATTTTCCGTAATTAATTTTCTAAGAAAATCCTTTTTCAGGGCTTTCGGGCACTGTTGATCTCCGTACATCCAAATTGCCCGCACCGGATACTAGGTAATAATTTTATTAATTACTTTATAACCCAACTAAACTTTTCTTAGTTCGGGTCTCCGGCATTTGAGGACTCCTGCGATCTCGAATAATTATTTCTCAATCTTTTAGTCATCTAAAAATCCTTAATTATGAAAATACCATTACTCTTTATATTTTCCACATACTTACCAAAATGCCACTAGCTTCCTTATCTTTCTCATATTTACCAAAATGCCATCACTTTTTCTGCTTTTTCTTAATTCTAACCTTACCTTTGGTTGACTTTGACATTTTCGATCAACTTTGACTTTTTGGTTGACTTTGATTTTTTGGTCAACTTCGAATTTTTTGTTGACTTTTGACCAAATTACCAAAATACCCTTATTATTTGATGACATTTTACGTCATAGGCTTTTTTAGTCAAAATAACCATTTTACCCTTGTCATTTAGGCCAAATGATCATTTTGCCCTTGGGTCATTCTTATTTGGAATTTTCTAGACTAGGGATTTAATCGATTATCCTTTCTTGTCTATAGGATTTTCCTTTCTATTTTTCTAATCTACGGGTCTCAAATCATTTCATAATTCATCGGTTTAGCCTTTATTTCTGTTTACGAAATTTGGGATATTACACTCTTAACCTTGATTAGGCACCTTGATCACTTTCTCTCTCTTCATGCCTCTCTTTCTCTCTCTAGAATTAATTTTGCAAGAGTTTCCCTTCACAAACATCATCTAGCATGAAAATTGTGAGGAGGGGAGGGTTATTTATATCCTCTTGATTTGCTATTTGATCTTTGACTATTCAATATTAGCAAGAGGGGTTGGTTGAATCTTGGCCTTGATTTCAACCCCTTTCCAAATGGACAAATCTTATGCATCAACAATATGATCTTGACACATATCCATGTGATGTCATATGGCTCATGTCATCCTAGGGTTTCAACTTTTTGTTTTGCTTCATGGCTAAGCAAATGTGTTCGGGAACTCTAATAATTTGCTTAGTGTAATACCTGCAAAATTTTCCATTTAATTGGAGGTAGCTCTCTAATTTTTCTTCACCCCAAACTCTTTCCAAAAAAAATGCTCTAAAAAATTTTCTTCTAAAAATCCAGTTCCAAGGATTTTCAAACAATTTCTTTCGGTTCCGGCAAATTTGTTCTAACTTTATCTTAGGAATAATGTTATAAAATACTAGAATTCATGAACTATTCTTCCTTGCTTTGAAACCAAATATTTGAGGCCTATAGATATTTTAAATAATTACATTTATCTAATTATTTTTATTAAATATCTAAATATTAAATAATCTTCAAAATTCTCGTAAAGGTTATTTTTGTCAATTTAACCTGAACTGATTCTCAATTATTGATTAGAGAATTTTTCTCTATCTTTTGATGCCCTGGAATTTTTTTGATATTTTGATTATACTGTGACCATTTTGAGCAAAAATACACAAAGTTTGACCAAAATACCCTTTGACTTCTTCAAATTTACCAAAATACCATTGAATTTCAAAATGACAATTTGGTCTCAAGAATTTTGAATTTACACTTAAGTCCTTATTTCAAAATTTCACTTTAGTCCTTTACTTTTCAAAATGACATATTTGTCCCCATTTTCAAAATGACCATAATGTCGTTACTTTTTCTATATTTGGCAAAATGACCTTTTTGTCATTTCTTTCATTTCTACCTCCATATTTACTCTTTCCTTGTTCTTTCTGCATACATTCTTCCTTTCCTTTTCTTTTTAACTTTCTTTTGCTAAGTCAAATGCTACATAATTTCAGAAAATCATTTTGCCTGGCAAGAAACTTCTCAAAGGTAGCATATATCATTCAAGCTCATTCTTAAATAGAGTATTCTCTCTGTTTGCTTCTGCACCTTAGTTCATCTTGAAGTTCATGGTTAGTTGGTTTGTTGTTAGTCTCTGTTTGAGTTCTTCTACCTTCTTCCTCGCCATTACGCCCCTCTTCATCCCTTCTTGTGGCAATCTGGAGCTGCAATATTGCACCCGCCACTACCTGTTTCTCAGTGATCATAAGATTCACAGTCTCTTTTTTTACTTCCGTGAAGTATAAAAAGGTTATCTGTTAACAAAGCTACAGTAATGTTTTCGTATATCGTTTAAAAGAGAGAAATCGTTACATTCAAGGGATAAGGAAAAGTAAACAAGAAGTTAGAGTTGAAGCACGACGCAAGACAAAGTAAGAAAAAAAGTTAGTTGGGTCAAAAGATGCAATTAAATTAGGGTCATAAGGATAAAAGTGTACATAAGAGGAATTTCAGGGCAAAAGGTATGCTTATTAAAATATGCAAAAAAATCAAAAATTACAGAAAAATCCTGAAAAATACAAACTGTATTTCCAATGTATTTTTTAGCGCCATGATACTTGTTTAATATGCAAATGATGTCTCAAAACTAAATTATTGGCTTTAAAATAATATTTTCTGAAAAAACATCATGCAAAACTATTTTGTGAATTAGAGAGATTATGAAAAGTTTTATTTCTCAAAAAGTAGAGTAAATTATGTTAAAGTTCTGTTTCTGCTTTTGAAAATTTAGTGCTTATTTTCTCAAAAGTTTGAGAAGGAATAGTGAGAAGTTAATTTTTGGTTTAAGGAGCGGCAGAATAATTAATTAAAGATAAAATGCTTATAAAGGGATAAGGAATTATTTTTAAATTTTAGTAAGTGATTTTATATTAAGTATATATATCATCATACTAAAGGAAATTATACTTAAGGCAATATTGGGTATTAAATGTTCGCGCCTAATCTCTTAACGAGGAATTGAACCTTGGTTGACTATGTTATGATGAACTAGTTTCTTTTGTTAGACCGAACCATATATGTGACAAAATTCAAAGTTAGCTCTTTGAACACACACGTAGTATCCTTAATAGTTTGTATGTAACACCTCATATTTTTCCCCTATATCCTCATATTAGATCACTTTTGAATTACTCTTAAGCTTTGGATAACTCAAATTGGGCTTTTTATATGAACTTGAATTTTTCAAAAAAGTAGAAAAACATTGTTACTGTTCACAGGGCATTTTTCTATATTTCTGGCCTAAATTTGAAAAATCATAATTAATTCTAGAAAAATTGAAATAGAGTGGTTCCAATTTATAAATTTAGCTTACTAAGTGATCTATAAAGGAAAAATACGCATTGGTCCAAAAACTTGCCTATTTGAATCAGTTTATTCCAAAAATTTGTACTGTACAAATGGCCACTTCCAGTTTTTCCCTTAAACTTTGGAAAATCATATCTCTCAAAATACACATCCAAATTTCGAAAACTTTATATCATTTTAAAGCTTAGGATGTGTAGTTTCTGACTAGAAAGATTCAACTCAAGTGGAGCTTTTTTGCTGTTTCTAATCTCCACGTGAAACAGATTCATTTTTCAAGGCTTTTGGAACCCCTTAACTTTGAAAACCAATTTTTTTAAAATTTACCAAAGCCTCTTTTTGATCTATTAACCCACCTCTATCATGCATGATTATCCTTTTACCACTCCTTGTTACTTTTGGCCCATTTCATGCATGCATTATCACATATTCTCATGATACTTTTTGTAGAGTTTTGGGGTTACAACCACAACAACAACTTCAAGAGAGTTAGCAACTCAAATATTTACACAAAACCATGTAAGCAAGAGCAACTTCTTCATGCATCAATAATATTTTCCTTACCCTTGCTTGAGCTTGCACCTACATGGTTAGTTGGGGGGATGAAATCTGGGAATCCCAATAGCAAAACTACATAATCCAAAATATTGTGAATGTGTATAGCATAACTTTAAGGTAGGTGTATGATCATAAATGTATGTGACCTAGCAAACATTTTAATATGCATATGGCCATAGCACAAAAGTCACATTTCATACACAAATCATCCACTTAATCATCATAAAAGTTAATGCAACATTTACTGCTCATTTTCACAAACTTAAGAGAAAGATTAGTAGTCTTGCTACCTTTAGTTAGCTTCCCTTTTAACTTAAACTCCAAAGTTCTCTTGGATCCCTTCCAAGTGTGTTCTTGAGGGTCTTAAATCCCTAACGGTCATGTCATAATATTCATGTAAACATACAACCATGAAGATGCCATAAAACTTGTAAAAACGCACTAAAACCCCCTTTAGGTTTTTAAGAGTCCTACAAGTTTAAGGCTTTAGTTTTTTATGGTTCCTTAAACTTCTAAAATCCATCTCTTAGATTTACCATACATAAAACATCATTTTAAAGCCAATAGAACCATCAGAACACCCAAAATCACAGCCCTTCTATTTTTTCTGGGCTTGGCTGAAAAACAACAACAAAAAGGGAAAATGGGTTTTTCAAACTTTGTTCTTAAAACAATGTATTTTCTTGCTTCCAAAACTGCTTTTCTTAACATTGATCAACTCAAGTACACCTCCCCTTAGGCCAAACGAAATTTGGGCAGCACCTCCCCATAATATGGAGCTTCCCATAATTTTTACAACAACTCAAAACAACCATTAACAACCAACAACATAGCTTTTACTATTCAAGAAAGAACTTGCAATCTTTTACTACCTCAAAAGCCTTCCCTTTTCATTTTCATTCCTTGAAACCCTAACTTTTCATCTTCAAAAAGAGGGCTTTGATCAAGGAAATCAACCATAAAAGAGGTAGTAGAAGTTACAAGGAGTAGAGAAATAGAATTAGTTGGTGGTGTGGGTGAGTTACCTTGTAGTTGTGTGCTTTCTTCTTCCTCTTCCTTGGGATCTTGAAGGTGATAGTTTTGGGGTTAGGAAGAGAGAAATTTCAGACCATGAGAGAGGGAGAGAAGTGACAAAAATGAGGGAGAGAGAAGAGAGGAATTGCCTTATGTAAAATCCTCTGGAAACTTGTGTGGCTTAGATTGATTCTTGGGGACCAAGTAGGACTTTACTTGGTGGAGATTGTGCCACTTGTCCTACTCTCATTGCTTGGTGAAAAAGTGAGTTTTGGCTTCCCCTAGAAGCCTAGTTGGCTGTATGGTTCCCTGGCTATCCGGTTCCTTGATATGGTGGCACGCATTTCCATAAAGTGACTTTTACTCGGTAACTATCATTTTACTTTTTCGAAGACTTTCTCTCTCATGTGGTGCCATTTCCTAGGCCTCCTTACCTAGGTGGCGCCATGCCTTGGCCCTAAGCATCCCTGGGTTTCCTCGTAATTCATCAGAATTCCTCGATTTGCGTGCAACACCGTAAAGCGTGCTTCCGGCGGCCAATTTGAGTTAAGGGCATGCAAAAATTCTATATTTTTCCTGATACTTCAGCCCTTTTCTGTTCCTCCAATTTCTTCCAGGATTTTCCGTAATTAATTTTCTAAAAAAATACTTTTTCGGGGCTTTTAGGCACTGTTGTTCTTTGTACTTTGAAACTGCCCGCATCAGATACTGGGTAATAATTTTATTAAATACTTTATGACCCAAATAAACTTTTCTCAGTTCAAGTCTCCGGCGTTTGAGAACTCCTGCTACCTTGAATAATTAGTTCTCACTTGTCTTTAACTTCAAAATCCTTTAATTACGAAAATGCCATTGCCTTGTCATACTTCTACTTATTTACGAAAATATCACTACCTTCTCATTTCTTTCTTAATTACCAAAATGCCATCATTTTTCTACTCTTTCTTAACTCCAATTTTACCCTTGGTTAACTTTTGACATTTTTTGCCGACTTTAACTTTTTGGGTCAACTTTGACTTTTAGGTTGACTTTGACTTTTTAGTTGACTTTTGACCAAATTACCAAAATGTCCTTATTATTTGATTACATGTTATGCCCTAGGCCTTTTTAATCAAAATGACCATTTTACCTTTAGTCATTTTACTTAGAATTCTTAAGATTATGGACTTAATCAATTATGATCTTTCTTTCTTTTAAGTATTTTTCTCTATATTTTTCCTTATCTATGGGTCCTAGGTCATCCCATAAATTACCGGTCTAGCCTTTAATTCAAGTTACAGAAATGCGGATATTACATTGTGTCTGGGCAACGTGGACTTTTTGTTGATGCATGTGTTGTTCTTACATTGGCTATATATCTACATGCTCAATTAATTACCTTTGAATATAATATATTGAGTTGATGTTTTGTTACTAGTATTCACTCGAATCTAACCCCATTATTTTCCAAATCCCAACTTAAGAGAAAGTTCATTCAAGCCATTTTTTTTACAAATTGTTTTCTAGGAGCTTTAGATAGAGCCTTTAACCACTCCATTTTCAATTCTATAGAATTAGTTATGATTGTATTTTGAGAAGATTAAATTTTTTATTGAGTAAAAGTACATCTAAAATCACTATAAAGATTCACTCACTCAAAATTTTCTATTAGATAAAATTAATGGCATTAAAGATAATGGACTAAAATGTAAAGAATTTAAATATTAAACCAAAACTTGATAAAAATTTAAAATATGAAAGGTATATTTTAGCTATTTTTAAAAAATTAAACTTACAAAACATAGATGAATTGCTACAAAAATGTTCTGAAATGCCTGATTAACGAATTGAGCATCATGGGGTTTCCATAAGACAATTGTCAAAAGATTAATTCATAAGGTGGAAACTACTAACCTATGTATATTTTGAAATTCAACAGTTCAAGTGATTGTGTTCTTCTCAAATTAATTGTCATTTGCTAAAATTCTATTTGCTTTGGTTCATCAAATAATTTACTCACTCTCTCTTAATTAGTAAAAGCACAACCTCTTTGTAGATGCAATTCCAGAAATAGTTAGGAATTATATTTATTACAATATATATATATATGCGCGCTTACGTACAAGACTCTATCAATAATATAAAATCAAACTAATTAACTAATTAAACATGAATTGAAAATCATTATCACATTGATATAGCATTGTAGTCATAATTTACAACACAAATAATTCATTTTGCATGTTTATTTAGATATGAAGTTATGCATGCACAAATCATACATATTACCTATTTTATTATCATAATCTTTGCACACAAAAACGACACAAATTACTTTCACATGTTTAACCCTAGTTACTTTCCTATTAGCAGTGGAGGGATGCTTTGCTCATGCCTAAAGAAATTACTAGGATCAACCTCGTACTTCACTTTCGCCAACCTTATAAAATTGTCTTTAAAGTACTTGAATCCCCAACCGCTTGACCTCAAGAAGCTTGTGTTGTTGAATTGGTTCATCCCCAAGTCAAGGTCTCTGTAATTCACATATGCTTCTCTTGGAAGGTGGGAAGCATAAGGAGTCATGTAATCATAGAATCTCCTCACCCAATTCATGTGCTTTTCCATGCTCTTTTCTCCATCATCCCAGTTAGATGCATATTGGGCCTTGAAGAGTACTCCTTTTCTATGAGGAAATGAGGTTGCAGATTCTGAGATTCTATTCATCATTCCTCCATAAGGGACCCAAAACATAGAGGGCTCATCAATCTGCATAAACCTTTTCCAAATGGAATTCAAAGCAATTTCAGGAATCACATGCCTTATAAAATCTACCTTGTTCTTAAAGTATATCTTATTAAATATACGTTGTATAAGAATTTCTGGCGATGTAGTGTTTGGATAACCATAAATGTAAGGCACGGATCTGATCCAACTTGTTTCCGAACAATCCTCTCTGGTCAAACCTAACTCTGGAAACTTTTTCTCCATTAATTGGAGAAGCTTATCGGCCCTACCAAGGAAACGGGCAATATAAGAAGTTGATATGGTTCTTTTGCCTTGAGTAGTAGAATTGACCACCCGCATTTGAGCCATAATGAATAGATTCTCATCAATGCTTGGTGCTACCTTCTGCCATTTATAGAGAATCTTGTTTCCGTTTTGTTCTAAGGTTCTATTAACAACAAAAACTGTCACTATGGGTGGAACCCTAACAAGCTTGATCTTCCACGACAAAATAATCCCAAAGCTTCCGCCTCCTCCACCTCTAATTGCCCAAAACAAGTCATCTCCCATGGCTTCTCTGTCAAGAATCTTGCCATTAGCATCCACAAGCCGTGCATTGATGACGTTATCAATAGCAAGTCCATACTTTCTGTGCAAAGAGCCATACCCACCTCCTGTAATGTGACCACCTACACCTACGCTTGGGCAAACACCTGCAGGGAAGGCATGGACTGGACTTTTCTCTGAAATCCTATAATAGACTTCTCCAAGTGTAGCACCGGCTTGAACCCAAGCAGTGTTATGTGCTATATCGACTTGGATGGCATGAAGCTTGGCGAGATCTAGGATCATGAATGGCTTCTCAATGAGAGAAACAAAAGAAAGCCCTTCGAAGTCATGACCTCCACTACGCACCCTCATGTGAATTTTGAGTTTTTTGGCACAAATGACAGCAGCTTGAACATGTGATTCCTCTAATGGAGTGAATATAAATTCGGGTTTGGTTATTGA
>JANTPZ010038163.1:0-11162 GCA_025593235.1 Vachellia pachyceras
GTGGGCCCGTGTCCATTCTTGTTTAAAGGAATTGGGGTGCACATATGCTATTAGCTTAGGCTTTTGGCATGATGGTTAGCGCTTCGTTCCTAAGGTTTGAAATCAAAGCCTGCACAAGTTTGAATCTCACATCTATCAAAATAGGTTGGCACGATGGTTAATGCTTCATTCCTAAGATAAAGTATTAGAGCTTGCATGGGTTTAAATACCAATATCCATCAAAATATGTTGGCACGATGGTTAGCGCTTCATTCATAAGGTTTGGTATTAAAGCTTACACAGGTTCGAATCCTACTTCCATCAAAATAAGTTTAAGGACAAACCTTCTTTAAGAGGGAGGGAATGATGCATCACGGGTCCAACAGGTGTAGATCGAGTTCAACCAAGTGCACCACAAAGTTGTATAGGAGACTGGTGGGCTCGTGTTCGATTTGGGTTAAATAGTGAAGGGGGTGTTGGTGATTAGGCCAATGCTATGAGAAGCATTCCATCATGAGTTAGGTGAAAGCTAATTGGGTGAGATTACATTAAACTTGAATCCTAACTCTAGGCTGAAGTATAACTCATACGCACACCTTCAACCCAATTTAGCCTGCAAATAGTGGTGGCTCAAGAATAGCATGGCATGTTTGGAGTGATTATATGAAGCGACTTAGTAACAAGCTTGCTATGTTGATTTTACCTAAATAAGGGAGAGAACGTAAGAAGAAAGTAAAATGAGTGTTAGAGGAATGGGTGGATGGGGCGAATGAGGGGTTGATTTGGTCAAAGTGGTAAAAAGTGAAAAGGAGAAGAGAGGAAGATGAGTTGAGGGTGACATACATGGAGAAACATTCCCATGGTGGCCCTCTTTCTAAAGCTAGAAAGCTTCTAGCAAGTTCACACCACACTCTCTATAAGTCAAGTTTTAGCCAATGAAAACGAGGAGAGAGAGAAAGGGTAGCTGGGAGGGAGGGAGCTGAAGGAAGAGGAGAGTGGGTGTTAATTTAACAATTTAAAAACAATAATGTGGGGCCCACATAACAGAAGTTTACCTTTGTTAACGGTTGTGGTGAATTTGGAAAACTTTTGTAACGTTATGTATATTTGTGTATAAAAAAATTTTATACTGTCAGATGCCCCTAACACAAAATTTTGTTGTTAGATTTGCACTTTTATCCTTTAAAGAAAGCTGCCTATGAGATAAGAGCACTAATAAGCTAGGGAAATGTTCTTGTTGACTAGGCATATACTAAAGAAGTTGCTTTGCTGACAAAAAGGTTCTGGCACTAGAACTTGAGTTGGCAAATGTCGTAGCGGTAGCAGTCAAACGAAGGTAACATCTTCAGTTCTGCTATCTAACTAGATGACAATATAGGAGGAAATGGGAACAGTTGCAAGTAATAGCTACTACCTTTGAGATCTTCTTGGTGAGAACAGTGGAGAGAGGAAGAGATGAGAACAAGCGGCCACAATCGATCTAAAGAGAAGCACGCTTTTATTTTACAATGAGGGCATCCATAGGAATAATACAAAATTTATTAGGGTAAATTAATCATGATATTTTTGCCCGGTTTGGTACACAGAATTGGTTTTGATGGAATTGGAAGTGGAAGTGGAAGTGAGATTAAAAGTTTGTTTGCTATACTGGAAGTAGTGGGGTATTATTTTAATTGAGTAGCTTGAGGCCTTGCCCGTGACCCGTCCAGTTTATACCACTAGCTTGCCCGTTTAAGCCCGCCCGTTACGGGCTACTTTTTGGGCTGGCCCAAATGGGAAAATGTTGTACTGAGCTCGGGTGAGTCTACCGGGTTCTAGGTCATTTGCTCAGCCCTAGTACCAAACGAGCCCTAAAAGTGCATTTTGTAGATTGCATGTCATCACATGCTTAACATGTGGTCGAAACGCGATACCTTTCAAGAGCTCATGTTAGATAGGACCTTTTAGACCTTATGTGTCCCTACAAGATCTAAAAGGGTATACCATTTTTTAGACCACGTGTTGTCACAAGTTGTCTAAAATGTTTTGCCTTTTTAATATTTTTGTCATTCTTTCCCTTAACCAAAAATTTTGACACTTACAATTAATACCAATCATTCTACATATATATTATACAATTCAATTTATAGTGCTAATCGATTTTAAGTAATTCAATCTTCTCAATAACAATTCCAAAACTTATTCATTAAAATAAAATTCCTTCAATACATAATCACTCAACAATGTGAGCTCACTATTATTCTAGAAGTTCAAGAAAGAATACAATCTAACGCTCATGGATATAGTTAAGATCCTCTTGAGAAAATGATTCAGCAAGATCAAACATCTGAGATATCAAAATCATATAAAGTATTAATTAATTATAAGAATCCAATTTGAGAGAACAAAAATTGGATAAAATTAATGAAAAATATATTTCACCTCTTCAGTAAACTCATTTATGTTTAAAGAGATACTATTAAATATGTGCCCTAACACATAAAAGCCACATAAGTTGGTACTATATGGTTGTCTACAACTCTATAAAAAGAACAATCCATTAGCAAACTCAAAAAAAAAAAAAAAGCAAAAATGTTGAATACATCCATAAAACAAACAAACAAACATGTTTTACGTTTGGTGCACTAAATTCAGGGTTTTTCACCTCATATGTGTTGTAATACCTCCCTTATAATACTTTATTATACATTAGAGACCAATAATAAACCACTTTAATGCCTTTCATACTTTAAAATTAGCTAACTAAGTGTAATTTTAAAACTTACCAGAAGTTAATGTTCCTTGGTAAAATTTTAGATTTTGTGCCAACTTTAAAAATGCCTAACTAATTATAGAAAAAATCTAAATTGAGTGGTTCAAGTCTCTAAATGAAGCTTATTAAATACCCTATAGGGAAAAATATAAATTTGCCCAATTTCTTGACCAATTCATACAGTTTATTGCGTGAATAAACACTATTCATTTGGTCATTTTCCTTTTTTTCAGATTTTTCTCATAACTTTAGACCATAATAACTTTTTGTACAAAATTCCAAAATCATAAAACGTAACCTTATTTTAAAGCTTTTCATGTGGACTATGTTTCTAGAAAATGTCAAAGCAATTGGACTTCATTTGCTATATTTCACTACTACCTTAAGTTGTGATTTTGACAAAGGTAATGGACCCCCTTTTGTCACTTTTAACTTTCTCACTTCTAGACTTATTATGCATGTTTCTATTCAATATAAATATGTCACCTGTCCTAGCATACCTCCATGCCATTCTCATATGTCTATGTGTAGAGGTTTATCATACAATTATTCTATAATCAACATACATCACATATAACATAAATAAGCTTCTCTTGCAACTTGAAAACATTTAAGCTTCTTGCATCCTTCAACTTGTTGTTATCTTTATTGTGACCTTGGCCTAGAGAATATTAATTTTGGGAGAGTGAGATTCCAAAAAGAAAAATCCCCACAGCAAAATCACTAACACAAACATTAATATGCATGATCATCATTCATTATCTAGCTAAACATGCATGAACATTTTATGCTTTCGTTTCTAAAACACTTTGCACATAGCCATGGCACATTGTAAGCACAACATAGCATGTTCAAACAGTAAATATTTAGCATGCAACATAGCACAAATAATAAACAATAATCAAGAACAATATTAATGTAAAGTTAATAACTTTGCTACCTTCATTCCTTAAGTTTTTTCTTGACTTTGTTGGCTTCCCTCTTACTCTATGGAATCTTTCCTTTGCCACTTAAACTCCTACGCGTATCATAATACATTTGGCATTAAAACTAAATCATTACCAAGCATTAAAGCACACTAAAGCCTCCCAAAAACCTCTCTTGAACTTTAAGGGCCATAAAATCTTTAACTTTGTCAAAATTGATTCTAATGCTTCCAAAATTATTTTCACACTTATACCTTACACAATTTTGTCTTCTAAACCCATTGGAAACATCAAAATCAAACTCCTTCCTTAGTTTCTTCGACTGACCAAAAATACGTACAAAAATTCCAATAATGAGATTTTTCAACTTCTACCTTCACATATATGCATAATCACATTCCCAAACTGTTTTTCCATCATTGAACATCATAAAATCATTCCTTCCCCTGCATGAACAGTGATAGCCAGCAGCTTGTGAACAGTAACTTCATGCTAAAAATTTCCATAGGAGCTCAAATCAACTCGAACAAACTACCAATAGATTCCAAAATCATGCATAAAGTTAATTTCTAGCATTTATTGCTTCTAAATCCTTTTCTTTCTCATTTATCTCTCTCTAAAATCTAACTTTGTAGCAGCATATTTCTACTATGAAACTCAAAAATAAAAACCATAGAATTGAAGAGGAAGCCTAGAATCATGAAATAGAAGAGGTTTCTTGCATGAATTACCACTTACCTTTGATTTTTGGGTGTTTTTCCTCTCCACTTCCCTTGGAGCTTCACGGCTTCCTCTTCTCTCTTCTTGCTATTTTGGTCATGCTCTTGCTGCAGAAAATGGGGTGGAAGATGACTTAAATCAATTTGTGACATGTATTATAAGATATGGGACCCACTTGGACTGATAAAGTAACTTTATACTGATATTTTCTACTACTGTCTATGATATTTTGTCTCTCTTTTCTTCTTGATATATGACTATTACAATTGGCAATTTCATAGCCCCACAACTTTCTTTGCAAAAACTTTAAGTTCTACAAAGTTACTTTATAACACCGGAAATGCTTTTTAGTAAACCCTTGATTACTTGACTAGTTTAGGGTCATTAAAAATTTTCTAAATTCATTTGATACTCCCGTAATTTTTCTTTTTTCTCAAAATATCTTTAATTAATTTTTGAGGAAAATCCTAATTCGGGACTTTTCCAGACCTTCTTTCTGATGCGAGAAATTGTTTCTGACTTTCATTGAAAATAATTTTATAAATTACTAAAATTTTCAAGTTATTTTCCAGTCTAAAATCAAATATATAAGGTCTTTGGATATTTTAAATAATTATATTAATTAATTGTTTATTAAATATCCAAATATTAAATAATCTTTAAAATTTCCGTAAAGGTTATTCTTATCATTCTGACCTGAATCGGGCCTCAATTACTGATTAGTACATTTTTCTCTATCTTTTAGTGTTCTGTAAAATTTTCTGATTTTTGGTCAAACTTTGACCAAAATACCCTTTGACTTCTCTCAATTTACCAAAATGCCCTTGAATTCTAATAATGACATTGTGGTCCCAAGAATTTCAAAATTACACTTGGGTCCCTATTTCAATTTGTCACTTTGGTACCTTAATTTCTCAAAATGACACTTCAATTCCTTTACTTTTTCAAAATGACCATTTTGCCCTTATTTTCTACATTTGTCGGAATGACATTTTTACCTTTCCTTTCATTCTGTTTCATCCTTCGAACTCTTCATTAGTCTATCGCTACTCATTTAGCATTGATACCCAGTTACCAAAAACTTGGATATTACACATGTGCTTACGTAAAGCGACAACTTGGTATGTTCTCATAGCCCTATAATCAAAATTATAGTTAGTAACTTGTCGCAAAGACTATTGTTTTAGATAAGTAAACTTTGCATTCATTGTCTTCTTCAAATCTTTTTCTGGTTTGTAGTGAAGGGAGCATAAGAAGATAATTGTATTGACTTCATAAATAAAATGACTAGCTACTAATTGTTAATGCCCAAGATTTCATATCATTTCATCACATTTTCCTTGAGTTTTATACACTTTTTAATATATCAATGTATATTTTTTTTACTTAAGATAGAACATGTGTATTTGGATTTTGATTGCACATCATTGCTCAATTGTGCATATTTTGATGATATTCTTAGTTAGTTAGTATTTTTAATGTTACTTTACTAAGATTTAGGAGACATGGAATAATGAGAGTATCATAGGAGAACATATGCATCAAGGAAGAAAAACAAGAGAAGCAGAACCAAAGAGGGCTTTGGCGCTAAAACTAGAGCCTAGGCCACGAGCTGAAAAATGGGAAACAAAGAGGTGCAATGCCTAGGGGCTTGTTCGAGCGCATAGGCTATGACGGTTGGAATTGAGAAATGGATAGGTTAGCGCTTAGGCACTCCATCACAGAAAGCAAAACTTAGTGTTTTGCTAGGTTTAGTTTTGAGGGTCTTAGGAGTATAACACCCCCATTCAAACCAGGGCTGTGATTCTATAGTTCTCGGGCATGTTGGGAGCATTTCTCTGCTAGGGTTTGGTATTCTTTGAAGAGATTCAAGTGGACATTGAAGATTTGGAGAGATTCAAGCTCATTTCCTTTGGTTTTTTTTTGACTTCTTTACCTTATTCCATTTTCTGATATAGTTGTTATGGTTGAATATATTTGTGGTTGTTGCATGAACATGTGAAGCTAAACTTTTCATTCTATGATTATTTTGAACCTTTGTATGGGTTAAGGGGTTTGGAGCATTTTCAAAGAGCTTCATTAGGGTTTGGGTTTTGGAGGAGTTTGGAGTAAGGGATTAAGCTTTGGAAGAGATTTGAGCTTCATCTTCTTGGTTTTTCTTCCTCCTTTCCCTTTCCTCTCTTGTAATATGTTTTAGCTATGATTTTCCTTTGGATTTGTAGCTTGTGCTTGATAATGAGTGGGCTAAATTCTTCATTATAGGATTATTTTGAACCATTGTTTGGATTAACTCTTAAATACTCCTATCTTTTTGTTATTAATAATATATATGCGTTCTTTACTCATTGCTTAGTACTTCTAAATGACTAATAACCATTTAGATGTTGTGTTCATTTGGTTGATGCTTGAGAGGGCTAGGTTAAGTATAGAACTTGAGTAAAATAGTGTAGAAACTTCAAATTTGCATGATGAATGGACAATTTTGTTGGCAAGATAGAACTATACTTGTTAACCTTACATAGTCACATTAGGGTTGGAGCTTGAAAATTGGTTTTTATTAATTGTAACAAGATATTGAGCAATTAATGGAATTAAACACGTGCTCTTAACTTTAGCAAGCTTTTACTTGTATTCTTTGAATCCTAGACTAACACATACAGTCACTAAGAGTATTTATGAGAGGAGATTATTTTAATGTTATGAAATACAAGGGGAGAAATAATCCTAGGCTCCAAAAATCATCCTTGAAATAAAAAATCATTTGTTTTTCTTATTCTATAATTTTAGTAATTAGTTTTCAAAATCACTATTTCATATCAAATCTTTGTGTACTCCAACTTAATTGAATGCATCTAGTCCATTTAAAAAAATCCCCGTGCACTTGCGGAGTGAACACTAGTGATGATTGTAAAAAATAATGAACATAGGAAAATACAAAAGTTTTATTATTGAAAGGAAATTTGTTCTTACTCTTAGATATAAGGTGCCAAGAAACACTCAATTCTGCCTTCAATGAGACTTTGAGATAAGTATTTATGTCTTAAAGAATGAGTGTTTTCTTTCTCTTTTATGCAAATTAGGCAAATGAATCCAAACTTATTGCTTTTACATAAGGAAACTAATTGTTGATAGATGTACCTATTATAAAGCAAGCATTTTAGTAAGGGTTTAAAATATTTTAGCTATATTCAATTTACAAGAGAAAACTTGCATCATAAACATTTGGATGACCGCATCGGTAAGATGTTGGTTATGAGCTACAAGTCTATAAATCCCCCCTTTCAACATAGACTAGCACCCCTGTCTTCCCCATAACTGCTGGATCCATTGACAATGATTTTTCTTTAAAGGATTCATCATATGACATCAAAATCACCAGTTGTAAGGCATTCAACTGCTGATTAGATGGAGTTGTGATTGAATTTGTGACAAGGGTAACCTCAGCTTGAACCATATGAACAAGTCTCTTTGATCACAAGATTAAAGTCTTTACAACATTACTCACAGTCTCCACTTCATCAATGGGGATTGAGACAGGAACATTTGTAATTATAACCTCTTTAATCACAACTCTTGCTTGTGTGTGGTGGATGATTGCCCTAAAGTTATAAACGTTGCCACATGTGACTAATCATTTTAAAGAATCCTTCAAATATAGATCACAAGGTTCACCAATTAGTCGGTCTAAAAAGTTACAATCTTTCACAATATTTATAAAATATTATTGGTCATATTTTTTTAGATTGCATATATAAACAAGCGATTTAAGTAATTTCACTATATTTACAAAAATGCCATTGATCATATTTTTTTACTACACCTTCCATAAACGGTCTAAATTACTCTTTCTAATAGTGGACTTGGGTCCTTGTCTTATGCGTTTTTTCTTTTTTTCATTTCTAAAAATAACTAAAATATTTAAAAGACAATGAATATTTTCAAGTTCAACCTTCTAATAAATTGGATTTTGGATCTCGTGCACTTTATGAAAGTCAACATTAGAAACCATGCCTTTCAATTTTATATTTTCATCTTTTCGGTTTAATGAACCAATTATGGATTTTGGCTCCTCCAAAAGGACATATAAATTGGAGATAAAACTTTTCCTAGCACTATGTGGCAACAAAGTGGAGTCGAGAAAAAGGAAAAAGAAGTGGAGTCAGGAAAAGTTTCATAACTTTTTTATTGTAATATCTTGCAAATGTCGTAGAAAATTAGTTCGCAAATGATTGATTTTATGGATGTCTTCAAATTCTATGCAACGAAAGTCACGTTGATGTACATTCACATCAAACAAAACTCTTCTCACATACTTACCTCATAAACTATAAATCATATTGATAAATTAGCTTCTATGGCTAATCCAAATGAATTAAAATAAATATTATTTAATTCACCCAATAGACCTAATTAAATATCCCGAATAATTTATTTTTTTAAAAAAGCTTTAAATGTTCTAATTACTTTCCCTTGGTTTTGGAATGGACACTAATGTATAGCCTACAATAGAAAATTAGGCCCAAGAGCCAAAAAATAATTAGTTTATAAATAAGGGCATATTTAAAAAACACATTACTTGCATATTAATTACCCTTAACTAATTTTAATAATTTTTTTAAACCACGAAATTTTTAGTTATTTGGATCTTATAAAAAGAGAGGGAGAGAGTACCAATGTATATTTATATATATATGAGAGCTATGAAATACGTTTTTTATGCTAAAACAATAAGGTTAATTTTTTTTGATACACAAAAGTTTAGGTGGGTTCGGCATCGGTCCCCCACCAAGGCCAGGGCACGGCCCCAGGGCTCTTTCAGCACTTACAAAGGACTTACGAGATCACCTACCAAAGAAGCCCTCACAACGGTAGAGGGAATCGAACTCACCTCCTTATGGGAGTTGAGCCCGTTCTTTACCATCTGTGCCAACTCTCATTGGTAACAATAAGGTTAATTGGTAAGGAGTAGGAGCGCTCACTTCCATCCCATCCTGGTCGTCCCATTCTTATCCTAGTTATTTTGTACCGAATATTTTTTTTAAAAGATATAACTAATATTTTCATTTTTATTTTTACCAAAATATCTAGGTTTTTAATAAATATATAAATAATATCTTTTTATATAGATACTAGTTATATAAAAATATAGAATTAAGGTGCAATTTTAACAATTAAGTTTTGCACTAGGTGCGTCTTGCACCAAAAAGGTTGAGAAGGTACAAAAATACACGTACTGTTATAAAAGTGGCACGAAAAAACATCATTAATTCAACCATTACTTCTCTCATCTGTGACTCCATGAAGTAAGCTTTTTCCCTCTCTCAGCGCCAAGTCATCTCTTCTTCTTCTTTTATTTCTCTTTCCCTCTCTCTCCCCCTTCTCCTCGTCTTATCTTCAACATCGCCAACCAATGATGCGTACTTACGCTTCAATTGACACTTTATATCCCCACAATTTTCAACTACTATATTAATATTAATATATTGCGTAATTAGTTGTCTCACAGGGTCGATTGAGACATCATCATAAAGTGTTAATCTTCAAGCCTAGCTGAAAGGCGCTTCTTCCTAGATTTAGTGCAGTAGTTGATTCACAACAGCAACGATTTCATCCACCGTATTCAGCTCGCACCCATCTTCAAGCTGTTTGGTCTAAATCCCAGATATAAAATTGTAGATTTCAATATCCTACTTTAAAAAAGAAGAACACGGACAAAGATCTCTATAATCATGGCATATAATAATCACAAATAAAGATGGAGAAAAGGCTAAGGACCATATTGTCGTGAGTGGACACGTTAAGGTAGAGAACGGTGAGCCTGAGAGCTTGAAGGCCGACGACTATCTTGGTGAGCTGGTTGGAGCATTTTTGAATCTTTAGGTTGGCGTGGGTGTCGACATGGTTACCTCAATGTCGGCGACGACCAATTGCTGGGAGCTGGTTGGAGCCTCTAGTGCCATTATTGTTCACTTTGATGAGAATTTGCTATGGAAGAAGAGGAAGAGGAGGAGAGAGAGGGAAATAGAAATAAACAAAGAAGAAGAGATGACATGGTGCTGAGGGAGGAAAAAAGCTTACCTCGTGGGCCCACAGATAAAAAAGTAGCGATTGAATTAACGATTTTTTTGCACCACTTTTATAACTTTATGTGTATTTTTGCACCTTCTCAAACTTTATGGTGCGAGATGCTCTTGGCGTAAAATTTAATTGTTAAAATTGCACCTTAACCCAATAATATATTATCATATTGGTCATATTTTTAATACAAAATATTAGAAATTTTGATTAACTTCAGTCTCATCGCTACTTAACGTTACTCCATTCTTTCTCGGTTAAGTTATTTTAATTGATTACTCTTTTCCCTTCATCCTTCTTTCTCCAAGAATTAAAATGTGAAATCATAGATGCATCTGGAAAACGACAGAAGGGACAAATTGATATTTAAACGCACCTAGGAATATGACGTGACTCAATACAAATTTGCTATCTCGTGTCCTTTTACGGGGCGGGATGTGGAATAGGCATCTCCCATTCCCACCCTGTCCTCTGAACATGAGATTAATTTAGAAGATAATTAAAATATGACTTCACTAATAGTGGTCAATGGTATTAAATATAAGGTAATTGTATAAAAATACTCATATGATTGCGTACTTGTTATTAATTACAATATTGTAGAGGTCGATGGTGATGAAATTATTTAATGTGTTTGATAAATTGGAATATTGTTTTTGCAGCTGAAAGAACTAAGCATCCTTTGACTGCGTTGGAAAGAGTAAGAAGGA
>JANTPZ010038166.1:0-12707 GCA_025593235.1 Vachellia pachyceras
ATACTTCCATGGAATAAGATGAAACTCAAATGGCAGGGCTTCTCATGCATTCTTATATGGATTGGAGCTCAAACCCATTGGTTATTGTGGGGTTACCTTCTTGAGTTCAAGGGTCAAAATGTCTTCTTACAGCTTTGGGCAGGAAGCTTGCTGTTTCTGGCAGCCAACGTATTTGTTCTTGTCAAGATTATCCGCCACCATAGATGTGCTTCAATTTTCAGAAGTGTAGAGCACGAAAATTACAAGAACATTGCTAAGCTTGAATGATTGAGTCACTGTGAAATTAGAGTTCATCCTATTCATCATCATCTGCCACGATATGTGTGCTTCAGTTTTGGAAGACTTGACATATTGACAATTTTACAAATTATTCTGAGGACCCATAGTCATATTGAAATTTTAAGAGTAATGCCTTTTCTTTTTTTAAAAGTACATGTATATTTCTATTAAGCATATTTGCTAATGGGAATTTAAATTTTGATTTATCACGTTATGTGAAAGAGTAGTCCTTTCCATGGATTCCAACTAGTGGTGGTTGAAGGTTAATCCCCTTTATTTGTAGGTTATTTGAATTTTGATCGTTTGATGTAATGTTGAGAATTTTCATATTGTTCTATAGCCTCTTTTTTTTAATTCTTTTTTTGCATCTGACTCTCTTGGCATCCTTGTCATCTTGAATCTAAAAAAACGAAAAAAGAAACACTGCAAGTTTTTTGTTTGTGGCTCCTCCTCCAAATAAGACATCATCCCTTACTTGCATTGTGCCACGTGACTTAGAAGTCTGCAAAGCGTCAAACTGATCTTGTAACTGGTTTGGTCTTGTGTCCTCTGGGTTTAACTACAACCCCACCAAGATCAATGTTAAAATCAGGCTGAGATCTTACCCCATCACAGTAACTGCAATTATGACCAATGCCAGTGGGCAGTGGCTCCCCATTATTTTCCAATTAATTTCTTAAATGGTGATTTATCCCCAATTTTTCCAATATTTAAATGCTACAATATATAAACAGGAGGGAGAAAAACATATAGATGCCACTTGTCATTAATTTTTCCAAACTAATTGTTCATTGTTCAATGCAATGAACATACTTGAATGCAATGCTACAAGATCCTTTTTCTCATCCAAAATCATTATATAATAAATAAGCCCTTAAAAGCTTGTTTAGATTCACATTTATCCCAATTTAATTTTCAATTTCAAAGGCAATAAAAGTTTGATGATTACACCAGACTCTACTAGAGGAGAAACACTTGGAGGCAGTGGCATCCCAGCATACTCTAACCTAAATAGATATAAATATTCAACAGGTGACGATGACAGGGTAGCAAATTCCTGGTTCATGTTCTGTGCCATTTAAACAGCACACCTCAGTCATTTCCCTGCAGGAGTGGGAAATTTCTAGACCCCATTTTGACAAAATGAGCAATCTTAACCCATGAATATCTTCTTATAGAGGATGTTATTGTGTGTTTGGGCATCCGTCGGGAGAAAGCAATTTACGGATTTCGAAAATAATTTACGGAATCCAAGAAGAATTTACGGATTTCAAGATGATTTTTATATATTTCAATATTGTTTTTACGGATTTCGAGATGGTTTTGTTTTAACTTACATATATCGTTGAAAAGAAATTCTTCCCAAACATACGCACTGTAAGTGTATAACATCTATGGAATCGGTATATAGTTTAATCCGATTAATTCCCAAATACTTGCAGCTACGAAGGCCATGGTGGATTGCATGGATTTCTGCAGCACTTAAAGTAGCATGCCTTAAGCTTCTGTTGAAATCCACATATCTAGTTACCCTCATGGCCTCAGAGAACACCTCCCACATTTATTAATAATTAGGACCTCAAGAAATTTATTACATCATAAATGTGGGATTTGGAACCTTAATTTTGAACTGAGGCTCTTTTTAACGAGTCAGAGTATTTATTGAGAGATATTAAGTATCAAATTATAACATGTTATCGTGGAAGGAGTTACATTTTTTTCAAAAAAAAAAAATTAGAAGCTGTAAAAAAGTGAATACACAATTACATAATAGTAAATTCACATGTTGGCCCACTTAATAAATTTCAAATAAATATAACTCTGCTCTTTAATGTAAAACCTAGTTGGATGGTTGATAGTGGTTATAGATATAATACATATTTAAAATATTTGTCAATGTTTTTCAAAATTAACCATAGTGATAATACCAACAATAGTCAAATGGAGATAGGGAGAATTAAGAAATATGATTAAAATGTTTTAAAAAAATATATCTCATACTAACTAATTTAACTAGCGGTTTTGATATAATTAAATAAGTTATTTAGACATTAATGACTAGAGAAGTATATTATCAAAATTTTTGATATGAACACAACTAATGAGGTAAACTTGCTTATATTTATTATCTCAAGTTTACAGGTAAACTTATAACTGCACATGTGTATACACAATAACAAAATAACAATTACCCATATTTTATAAATAAATTTACATGTGTATATAAACATTTTAACAACTAACAAATGCCAAATAACAACCAACCATATAAAAATTTACAAATATTATCTTAATTTATATTATAAGAGTTTATACAAAAATTTGAAAATGTTTGTAAGTGAATTTTCAAGTGATAATATACATTTTAACAACTAACAATGATAAAATAAGTTTACATATTGCTATAAAAAGTGTCCATATTTAATATCTTATAGTACATGTAATAGAATTGACTGCAATAAAAAATGTGTGATTAATCAACAATAATAAAATAATAACTATAACAAGAGAAATGGATACAATCACTTCTTTTTATCCCTCTTCTGCCAAGATCTTTTTATCCAGTTTTTACATGCAATGATGCAAAGGTTAAAGAAAAATTAAAATATCACAAAATAATCATTAGATCCTAATTTCTCTGACGGGGTTTTAATATGCTCCGAATGCTCGGGGCTGGTCTTTCCGGGAATAAGACTTTGACTTCGTTCGTCACTGTGCAAGCCTCCCTGTTGCAACGGCAAATCAGTGCAGTGGGACTGGGATCCAAGGCTAAGAACAATTCTTCTGGCGCGCCTATCAGAAATTCCACTTCCTTTTATGACATTGCTTCCGTAACATCTTAGGCTCTCATTCAAGCTCTTCGCTTTCTTTTGTTACGAGACGATAGAACGATCCACGTGTCAGCAGTAGGGAAGGGTATTGGGGCCGTTAGAACTGTATCAGTTAGTCGTTATCTGTTATGCGTAGCTAGTGGTCGCCGAGCCATGGACTGTTATTCATGGCAAGGCACGTGCGTATAAATGTATGAACAGTGTACTCATTTGGCATGGAATAATCAGATTCAGTTTCTTTCTTTCTTGTGCATTTCTTTCTACTCTTCTCTGAACGGTGGCAACAACTGGTATCAGAGCCACTCGCTGCCATGGCACCGGAGACCCGTTCTTCCGACAAGCTCAGCGAGATCGACCGACGCCTGGACTCTCAGGCCGTAGCGGCCGAGAACAATCGTGTTCAACTGGAACAACACGCGATGGACATCAGAGATATTAAGCAGTCCATGATCCGCATTGAATCTTGTTTGCAAGAACTCAACAACAACATAAAGAATCCGGCACCTTCCGCCATGGGGGAGCAACCTGGAGGCTCGTCTGCGAGTTTCGTTCGGCAACCTCATGTACAGTTCGGGACATTCCAAGCAAATCCAACAGGGTACTTTCCGCCAACGAGGCAAACTCGCGTAGAATTTCCGAGGTTTGATGGGATAGACTTTCAAGGGTGGTCGTATCGATGCCGTCAATTCTTCGCCGTAGACGGGACACCGGCGGAGCAGCGAATCCGCTTGGTCAGTATCCATTTGGAAGGGAAGGCATTGAAATGGCACCTGTCATTCATGAAACGCAGGCAGGACGAAGAGATGTCATGGGATGAGTACTTTGCGCACATGTAAGCTCGTTTCACGGAAGTCAAGCTCCTCAATCCAATGGCGGAACTGAAACAACTCCAACAAGCAGCGACGACGGTGGATGAATATATCGAAGCCTTCGATGAGTTGCTAACTGAAACAGAGATTCCCGAAGACGTGGCAATGAATTGTTTCTTGGGGGGTCTGAGAGATGACATTCAAGCGGCCGTGGGCGCGTTTAAGCTCTCCAGTCTGACAAGCGCTATGCAGATGGCTCGCATCCAAGAACGCTCCCTTCGTGCCTTCTGTGATACTGTTACAGCCGCAAGACAACGTGCCCCCTCCTATAGACCTCCTTACTACCCCACAGGCCCGGGATCGTCATTAGGTTCACGCAATGTCCCCGTGATTCCAACGGCAGCAGGCGGACAGCCTTCCTTAGCAAGCTCTGGGGCATCGACGACAGGTCCCACCATCAAGAAGGCTTCTCTGACACTATCAAAAAAGGACATGGAAGAACGCAGACGCAAGGGCTTGTGCTACTGGTGCAATGACAGGTACACGGTTTCGCATAAATGTAAAGAATCACAGCTCATGATGCTTGTCATTCCTGCCCAAGAAGAGGACGAGTTTGTGGACGCGGCGGAAGGACTAGAAGAAGGTCCGAACGACGACGGGGTTCATGCTACGGTTAACGCGGTTGAAGGACGCCTGGGATGTTCCACGCTGAAGGTGGAAGGGTATATCAAGAAACAGAGGGTGATGATTTTAATCGACTCCGGTAGTACGCATAATGTGATAGATGCCGCTACTGCTAAGAGGCTGCACCTTCCCATTTGCACGAGTAGGAGCTTGCGAGTCAGTGTGGCGGGGGGGCGCACAATGATGATCGATAAAAACTGTACCAACTTATCATGGTACGTAGCTAACGTAAGCTTCCAGGATGATTTCCTCGTCATGGAATTGGGAACATTTGACGTCATTCTTGGAGCACAATGGCTGGCTCGTCTAGGCCGCATCATCCTTGATATGGGCCAACAGTTTATGGCTTTCTCGCACAATGGGCTCTACTGTGAATTGCATGGAGTGGGCGCTAAACCAATTGGGCTTATGAGCAGTACGGGGGCTATGTCTGAATTAAGGAAGGCGGCCCATTCCTTCCTAATCTACACCAGCCAGACAGCAGTTTATGAGGAACCTTCCCTTTCTTTAACTCAGCAGCAACAGCTTGACGAGCTCTTGCGATCTTTCCAAGATGTATTCGCGGAACCGCGACAACTACCCCCTGCTCGGCTCATTGACCATAAGATCCAACTCCGAGAGAATATCCCTGTTAGTACCCGCCCTTACAGATACGGACCCTTCCAAAAGGATGAGATTGAAACACAGGTTCGGCAGATGATTCGATCGGGGGTAATTCGTGAGAGTCAGAGCCCCTTTTCAGCTCTTGTAGTGCTGATACATAAAAAGGACGGTTCGTGGCGTTTTTGTGTAGATTACCGTCGACTTAATGAAGACACCATTAAAAATAAATTTCTGATACCCCTCATCGAAGATCTGATTAACGAACTTCGTGGCGCCCTCTACTTTTCCAAGCTTGATCTTCGCTCCGGGTATCATCAGATTAGAATGCACCCTGACGACGTTCACAAGACTTCCTTTCGCACACATGAAGGGCTGTACGAATTTTTGGTGATGCCGTTCGGATTAAGCAACGCGCCAGCTACATTCCAGAACTTAATGAACTCTGTTTTTCGGGCCTATCTGCGTAAGTTCATCCTTGTGTTTTTTGATGACATCTTGGTGTATAGTAGGGACTGGCAGGAGCATCTGGAACACCTCACGACGACGCTTGCAACATTGCGAGCCAATGCATTATTTGCCAAGGCATCAAAATGTGTTTTTGCGACGTCACGGGTTGACTACTTGGGACACCGAATCTCTGCAAAGGGGGTGGAAACAGACCCAAACAAAATCACAGCCATCCAGACTTGGCCGGTACCAACGACGCCGCGTGCCTTACGAGCGTTTTTGGGTCTCGCGGGATACTATCGGAGGTTCATCAGAAATTTCGGCACAATATGCCAACCATTGACAGCTCTACTACAGAAGGACGTGAAGTTCCAATGGCCACCGGAGGCACAACATGCATTTATGAAACTTAAGGAAGCCATGTCCTCTCCCCCGACGTTGGGCCTCCCTAACTTTGCAGATAAGTTTATCATAGAAACAGACGCCTAAAGCACGGGCATGGGAGCTGTGTTAGTGCAGCAGGGTCATCCCGTGGCGTTCGCCAGCAAGGCGTTGGGTAACAGGCAGAGAACACGTTCGGCATACGAAAGGGAGTTGATGGCGATTATCTTCGCTGTCAAGCAATGGCGCTCATACCTGGTAGGTCGTCCTTTTATCATTCAAACTGATCATTTGCCCCTTAAACACCTATTGGAACAACGGTCAGTTACGCCTGACCAACTCAAGTGGCTCAACAAACTCTGGGGACTTTGTTATGAGATAGAGTACCGCAGGGGCAAAGAGAATATGGCTGCAGATGCCCTATCCCGTCGCGACGAGTGTTCCTTAGTTGCTATCCCAGCCCCGACAATGACGGACCTATATAACAGAGTGCAGCGATCATGGATAACGGACCACCAACTGCAACAGCTCATTCAGGAGTTGGAGCAGGATGCTACTGCTCACAGTCATTACTCCTGGCAAGATAACATATTGCGGCGTAAGGGTCGGCTGGTAGTGGGAGCGGACCGAAATTTACGTACAGAGCTGCTTCAGTATTTTCACGCCGATGCCTTGGGGGGCACTCGGGAATGACACCAACTTACAAGCGCATCTCCACGGTTTTTTATTGGAAGGGCCTCGCTAAGGATGTAAGGCAATTTATCCGCGCTTGTGAAATTTGTCAGCGTTATAAGTACGAGACTGTGGCATCCCCAGGCTTACTACAACCATTACCCATACCAGAGCACATATGGTCGGAACTTTCGATGGACTTCATCAGTGGCTTGCCCAGATCATATGGCAAGACAACCATCCTGGTTGTGGTCGATCGCCTGAGCAAAGCAGCTCACTTCATCGCATTAAGACACCCCTTCTCTGCCTTGGATGTGGCCCAACTCTTCATGGATCATGTCATCAAACTCCATGGATTTCCGAAGTCCATCGTCACTGACAGGGATCCCATTTTTTGTGGGAAATTCTAGAAGGAATTGTTTCGCCTCTATGGGGTCAACTTGTGCTACTCTTCAGCTTATCACCCCCAGTCTGATGGTCAAACAGAGGTACTAAATAGATGTTTGGAATGCTATTTGAGGTGCATGACGGGTGATTTCCCAAAGCAATGGGCGCGCTGGTTGTCTTTGGCGGAGCTGTGGTACAATACAACGTATCATTCTGCCATTCAAATGACCCCGTTTCAAGCGGTGTATGGCGTCGCACCACCGGCTCATCTACCCTACCTCCCTGGCGATTCTAACAATGACATGGTCGATCGCGTATGCCTCTCAAGGGAGCTCACACTCCAACTACTCAAGGAACACTTGTTGAAGGCGCAGCACAGAATGATGCATCAGGCGAATAAGCATCGCAGCGAACGCCAATTTGCAATAGGTGACATGGTGTTCTTGAAGCTTCATCCCTTCCGTAAAAACATGATCAACAACTCGTCCCTGCATAAGTTGGCGGCACGATACTTCGGACCGTTTGAGGTTATAAAGCGCGTGGGACATGTCGCCTATGAGCTCAAACTTCCAGAAGGGTCTAGAATCCATCCGGTATTTCACGTTTCCTTATTAAAACGGTCGTCACGCCAAGGAATTTCAGCCAGCCAGACCTTACCATTGGTGGATGATGGCGGGCAATTTTTGTTAACTCCGGTGGCCATTATGAGTCGACGCATGGTGAAGAGGGGACTCCTACCCGTAACCCAAGTATTAGTGCAATGGTCTCACACGACTCCGGAAGACGCTACCTGGGAAGATTTGTCATCCATACGAGCCCAATTTCCAGATTTTCCAGTGTCAGCCTCTGCTACGAAGCCCATCCTTGCGGACAAGGATGTTTTTTAGGGGGGAGTATTGTTACGAGACGATAGAACGATCCACGTGTCAGCAGTAGGGAAGGGTATTGGGGCCGTTAGAACTGTATCAGTTAGTCGTTATCTGTTATGCGTAGCTAGTGGTTGCCGAGCCATGGACTGTTATTCATGGCAAGGCACGTGCGTATAAATGTATGAACAGTGTACTCATTTGGCATGGAATAATCAGATTCAGTTTCTTTCTTTCTTGCGCATTTCTTTCTACTCTCCTCTGAACGGTGGCAACACTTCGTTTTCTCCAATTTTGGTGCTTTTGCCTCTTAGAGCTACGAAACATCACTTCTGCTTTTCTTTGGCAAAGAGAAACCCCATTTATTGGTGTATGCGTTTTTTTACTGTATGCTTGGTTTGATTTTATGAGAAAATTTATTTTCCTTTTTCTCATTTTCTTGGGCCATAGTTTTTGGACAATTTGCTTGTAATAGCTCTCTCACACTCTGTTTCTCTCTGAATTAGAATTTGGGAGCTCTGATCCTGTAAAGAGAGGGGCTTTTGAGTATATCGTTGTTTCTTTTCTGCTGAAGAGTTGGTGGTTCTTTCACAGAGATTGACTCTGAATCTCTAGAATGGTAAGGTTTTTTTTTTGCTTGTTCTTCTATTTCTCTCCCAGAAAATAATGTCTTTGAATTCGGTTTCGCTTGTTGGGTGATACATTGTCACTGAGTTCAGAATTTGTTGGTCAAATCGAATATATGCACGACGCAGACCAAATTTGTGTGGAACCTTGCTATGTTTATTTTGCTTTCAATTTATTGCAAGTATGCCTTCTGGTTTTGTTACTTTCAGGAAGCGTTTAAAAGGGCCATACTGCAGCCTGGCCCGCCTGAAAGTTTTGCTTTGCAAACTGTTCAGGAAGTGATAAAGCCTCAGGTATCTTTTCTCATCCAAACTTTCGAGTTTCCAGACTAGTGATTTAACTGTTTTTTTTAATGAAAGATGCATTTTTGTAGTTTGATTTTCTTCTGGTAACTTGAATCTTTAAGGTGTGCAACTATGTGTAGTGTCTAAAAAGATTATATCACAGAATTTAATATACCATAAGTAAAAGCGGGGCGGAGGCCGGGGCAGGGGTTGTGTTTGTGGAAGTAATAAGCCTGTGCTTTATTTGTTATGTATGTCCATAGGCTGTTATGTGTTCAAGATGAAGAAACATTAATTTTGAAAGAAAAAATATCTTTATTCGTTTATAAATAGTGATTATTTATTTGTTGTATAGAACACAAAATTAAAACTCCTTTTGTTTGACAGAGGCAAACAAAATTGGCTCAAGACGAGAATCAATTCCTGGAAAATATTCTACGGATGCTTCTTCAAGAACTAGTGGTATGTCTTCTACTGCCTTTGATCATACATGAGTCACTGTAGTTTCTTGTACTGGTTGGACTGATAATATCCATTTGTTTTATCAATAAAGAAGATCAAATCAACATTATATCTATTGTTTTATTTTTATGTCGAAATCCTAATGTTGGCGCGTCATGTCAAATATCTATAATAATTACTTGTAGATGATACAAGAATTATTCTGAAATTTCCATTTTCATTGATGTACCCTAATAGGGTATTTATACATTTAGAGAGATATACATAATCATAATCATAATCATATCCCTAATATTTCTCACTAATCATATCCCTAATATATCTCAATAATATCAATACTAATCATATCCCTAATATATCTCAATAGAATCTAACTAAATCCCTAATATATCTCAACAATTACCATTGACATCATTGTGGATATTCCCTCCTTTTTTCTTCTGCCGGTATTTTTTATCATCTGACTTGTGTCTATGATCTGCATTGTTCGTTTGCACTTTTTAACAGTCATCTGCAGTGCAGTCGGGAGAGCAAATAATGCAGTATGGACAATCAGTGGATGAAAGTGAGACAACTCAGGGTCACATTCCTCGCCTTCTTGGTTAGAACGTGATTTAACTTGCCAAACTATTCTATCTTGTGTGGGATTCTTAACTTTGAATGGAAATAAACAATATGAATTTGAGAAAACTGGTAAGCTAACTGGAGAAATTTTAAATAAATAGATGCAACTTAAAAAAAAAAAAATCTAAGGGCTAAGCATGTGAGATTATATTTTACAAATACTACGTGCGTGTTGAACAATACATGATGGATTCTGCTAGTAATTAGTGTTGGCATAAAATTAGAATAGCATTGACGATTAGTTAAATACTTAAATTCAAAAGTTTAAGTTATTTAGTGAAGACCCATGAATTAATTTATCAAATCTCTAACTCCCTCACACGAAAGCCCATGGGGCATGTAATGTGTGGGAAAGCCTTGGCTTATCGAAATTTATGCTGATTGAGGGAGTCAAGGATCAAATTGTTGACCTTATGGTTATAAAGGCTGTGTATCATGTCAAGGACTAATTCAACACAAAAGCTTAAAATATTAAGTGAAGCCTAAAAATAGTCTTTATTATAATATCTAGCAATCACTTTCTAATCTACTAGTTATTTTAGTGGTTTGTAAATAATTCATCTTCCTAATGTATTGCTATTTGGAACTTAACATAAAATGTCTCCCATGGCAACACCTTGTGCAATTGGTGTTCTTCACCTTGTTTAAAATTTCCAATTAAAAAGCATCTTGCGATAGTTATATAATTGTTTTCTTGAATTGGGGAAGGATTTTCATTGACTAGACTACTAAACTGGAGTTCTGGCCTTTAAGGTTGAGTTGTGACCTTTTGTGATAATCTGTTATCAAATATTAGTATTAGTTTCATCACAAGGACAGTTTTATGGTTACTGTCTTGTCCATTCCGTTATGTTGGGATGGTCTGAATAGAGAGAAGGGAAGGATCTAGAATTAAAAGTTTGCAACACATTTAGTAATTAGTACATGATTGGACATATCGTACTGTGGTTTTTTTGAATGAATCAACTTGATGGTTCATGCTTGCTCAGCTTTTGAAAATTTCATGCTTTAATTATGCTGCTTGGTTGGTCCAGCTTGGTTCAGCTTATTCCAATGCCATATCTTTATATTAACTGTAAAAATCTATCTTTTTCTTATGCTTAGGTATGTTTCTCTGTCATTTTCAGATATAGTGTTATATCTTTGTGAGAAAGAACATATTGAAGGTGGCATGATTTTTCAGCTGTTGGAAGACCTGACAGAAATATCTACAATGAAAAACTGCAAAGACATTTTTGGGTATATTGAGAGTAAACAAGATATTTTAGGAAAGGTGAGTATTGTTGATATGTTACATAGTTTCTTTCTTGGTTGTTACTATCTCTTTTATTTTTATAACATGTATTTCATAGCTACCATATTGTTATCCTGTATTTGTCTGGATTTATTGTGGTTGCATCACATACAGCAAGAGCTTTTTGCTCGGGGTAAACTTGTGATGTTGAGGACCTGCAATCAGCTTCTTCGCCGGTTGTCAAAGGTACATTGAATCCTAGTAGTGGTCATAGCATCCTTAAGATTTAAAACATGAGAGTTAGTTTACTGTCTGTGAACACTATTTTCCATTTCCAGTTTACTATCTCTGTTAAAGTAAGAAAAAACAATGACAGTTTCCTTGCTTGTGCACTGTCTGTTTGGTTCAACGGAGAGGAGGAAGAAAGGGATTTTAATGATACCTTGTTGGTTCAACTGAAGGGGAGGGGAGATAGAAAGAAGTCTACCATTATACTAGTGTGATAGTTTTTCTTTTTAACTGTCATTTTTTGGAAAAAGTTATCATTCATCCTTTTGTACTATAAGCTTTTTTTTTTTTTTGGCAAATAAGATGGTGAATCAAGTTGTCATGAGATGAGAAATGGGTATAGATAAAAAATGAAAGAAATAAAATTAAAAAATCTCCCACTCATGAATTAAGAAGAAATAAAAATACTTACATATAAATCAAAGCACCACTATCATGTACTCTCTCCAATCCAGAAGAATGAAGGAACGTGATTGGAGAGCATTAATCTGACAAGCTAAATATTCGTGCAAGAAAAAACAAAATAGACACGAAGTGGAGAGCTTAAATCTGGAAAAACAGTAAATAGAATGTGGTGGTAATATCTGATGCTGGAGAAAAAGGCCAGATTAGTGGTGAGAAGATGGAAAAGGCTGGAGATGGACTGAGAGAGAATGAGCGGAGTCTTGAGACAGAGGCTGTAACTGGAGGGTCAGAAGAGAGTGAGAGCCTGATGCTTTTTTTAGCATGGGTATTTTTGCAATAGTTCAAAGTTAGTAAGGATAAATTGGTCACAAATTTTGCCTCCCTTCTAAAAACCCCCAAATTGGTGGGGAGTTGAGGAGAGGGAAAAAAGTTGGTTCCCTTCCCTCTGATTTTCCCAACCAAACAAGATACCCCGCTCCCCTCCCCTCAAGAAACCCTGAGTCAAACCCTGGGTTATTTTGTGATATTTTTAAAATTTATGTGAAAATCAATATGATACAAGGCTCTGTGCAACAAATTTCTACATGAATAACTCAATTTGAAATTATTGGTTTTCATGTTAACAGGCAAATGATGTGGTCTTTTGTGGAAGAATTCTCACATTTCTGGCTCATTTCTTCCCACTATCTGAGCGTTCAGGTACATATCTGTAAATCTATCTAGTTTGGTTTTGATTACTTACCTGAGTGCTTTCATTGATTTACTTGATAAATTTCTGCAGCCTTAAATATTAAAGGAGTTTTTAACACATCAAATGAAACAAA
>JANTPZ010038168.1:0-16577 GCA_025593235.1 Vachellia pachyceras
ATACTGAAAGACCTTTATGCCCTTGGTCTTTTATTAAATGACATATGGGTCCCTTCCTATAAGGTTTCCCATCCTCATTTTGCTTCTAGGGCAAATATACTTAATTTTGGAATTCACACGGAACTCCGTGCCTGAACTTTCGGCCCTTAATCTTTCTTTCTTTTTGAGCCATCTACTTCTCGTCTCTAATTCATCATCTTAATCCTCATATTAGCCTTTATTTCATTTAGCATGAAAATTATGGATATTACAAGTTGGCTGTGGAAAGGTCTTCAAATTTGCTTCAAAGCTACGAAAGCATGAAAATTGTCATGGCAAGTTTCCTTCCTTTTGAGCTTCTTGATCAATTTACTATGTTTAGTCAGTTGTCAGTTAATCGTCCTTGTCTTGTAAGTTTCTTGATCTTTATGAAAGTTGATTGCACTTCTAAAGACTATTTGCATTATGAAGTTAAGCTGGACTCAGTAGAGGTTATATGCTTGGATCCTGAAACATTTTACTAATGTCCAGTGCCTTAAAGCCCACATCAAAACCTGTCATCAATATGTAACTGTGAGACTTGTGGGAAAAAGGAACTGAAGAAGAATATCAAGCGGCACCTCCGGTCGCATGAAACTAGTTCTTCATCAGAGGCATTCAAATGTGAACACAATGATTGTAGCAGCACATTCACTAGGGTAAGACATTTCCACTCGCAAGATTGTTTGGTTTGCATTTATTTGAAGATGTTGATTCCAAGTTAAACATTGGTGACTAGCTTTTTGATTGCATTGACAGAAACCCAGTTCTTTTCACCTTAAGTTCAAAAATTGCTTCTAATATACCTTATTTTGTTTTGCATGGGCAGAAATCCAATCTTCAGAAGCATGTAAATGCTATACACTTTAAAGAAAAACCATTTGTGTGTGGCTTTCGTGATTGTGGCATGAGATTCGCCTACAAACATGTGAGGGACAAGCATGAAAAAACTGGGCTACATGTTTATACACATGTAAGTTGTCATCATTCATCAATGCCTAACCATTCTAGTTTTCAACAATTATATAATGCTTGTATTGTACGCATTTTCACAAATTACTGAGTATATATTGGAAGAAAGTTTATGGTTGCCGCCTCGCTGCAGCGGAATTTTGAAGAATCTGATGAACAATTCAGGTCAAGGCCAAGGGGAGGGAGAAAGAGAAAGTGTCCTACAGTTGAAATGTTAGTTAGGAAGAGGGTCACTCCTCCCAATCAATTGAAGCATTGTTTGTATGGAGAGGATATAGAGTAAGTGCAATTAACTACCCTGAATATGGAGAAAAGCGTTGTCATGGAGAGCTGAGTTCTTTGCCATCTGATCATCTTGAGATTTGTTATGAATAATGTTTTATTATCATATACGAATCTTGAGAAGCAGTTAGTGTGTATCCCATAAGTTAGACGAAGTCTGAAAAACAAGCTGTAGTATTCATTGTTTATAGTTTGATTTCCTAGAATATGTATATATTATATATAGGGTCCGTTTGGATTAGCGGTGGAAGAAGTGAATTTTTGATAGAAGTTATTTTGAAAAAAGAATTCTAAGTAGAAGTCAAAAGTGTAACGTGATTTATGTTTGGATTAGCGTTGGAAAAGTGACTTTTTTAAAAGGAGAAACCGTTTGGATAAACTTTTGGAAAATGATTTTTTGTGAGAAATTACTTAAAATGACAAATCTCATGAAATGTCACATATTCATATATATTTTATTTTATCTATTTATGATAATTTTGAGGATAAAAACAATGAAAAAATAAAAACAAAAGTAAATGAAAATATCTGTAAATTAAATATCATGAAAAAAAGGAAAATTCTTTTAACTTTCCCTCCCTCTTCCTCTTTTAACTTAAAAAAGGAAAAAAGGAAAACAAACTGAAATAAGCACTGGTTTGAGCAAAAACCCTCTCTCTCTCCATTTCTCAACTTTCCCTCCCTCTTCCTCACATTCTTGCAAGCAAGAGCCTATCATGGTTCCAACAATGAAGGAATGGAAAGTGTCTCGAGTAGACTGCACTCCATCAAGCATCATATCATCATCCACATCCCTCAACAAGAAATGCCTATTAAAGAATTGAAAATCTTAAATGGAATCAAAGTCCAGATTGATGAATATCGCCATTGAGTTCAGAACATAATCCTTTCATCAAAACCAAAACTAATCATTATCTGATCTTTAGAAATTAATGAATTTTCTCCATCAAAAATGAGCTAAAAGCATATAGAACTACAATATAACATAATTGATGCTCTAATCTAAAAGTGACAATCCCAAATCCTCATTTTCCTCTTCCTCTTCTTCCTTCTTTTCTTCTTTCTTACTTCAGCTACAGGAGCATCGCCACCTCCGGTTGCAGGGCTGCAGCAGCTACAGCACTGCCACTAACAAATGCTGCGCCACTCACAACCACCTAAACAAACCAATGGGGTAAAATAATGAACTCATCAGTCAATTATACATTCACACGGGTCTGAGTGGTATATCCAACAAAGTTACTTTTTTAAAGCCAAAATTAAGCTAGTCCCAAGCCAAAAAGGTCATCATCTTACTAGCGTGCCTAAAGGCATTTAGTAATTTAACAATTACGAGTAAGACAATTATACTCATATAAAACACAGATGAAATTAAATCAAGTTGGTGTTGAAATTTAATCCCACCCAAGTAATTAACATGAAGCCACAACAACAAATCGGAACAGAAATTCACAACTCCAAGCATCAATGAGTAACAGAATAAAGAAGAAAAAGAACGTTAAGTAAAATCACATCTCAGAAAAAATTCTTAAGTCCACAAAGATTCAGATAACGCAGGGCCACTTCAAAGCAACATCGTAAGATCACTTCCACCAACAGTTTGATATAATAAAGTATATTAATCACAACATTAAGAAACTGCAATATGTTAATTGAATCAGATAATTGACAGCAAAAACAACGAAGAACTGAACCTAAAAAACAGTGGAATTGGGTTAGACAAAAGAGAAAGAGGACTGAACGGGTCCAGAGGAATCAACATCAAGGGTTGATTGGGCAAGCTTCATCTGGATCTCGAATGTGGTGGGAGCATAGGCCTCAATGTCATCGGTGAGCTTCTTGCCAGTCCATTCGTCGTCGGACTTACAGAGGACGTACGTGAAGACTCCCACAGCTACTCTTCTCGAAGTACAAGCGAAAACCTAATTGAAGACTCAAAAGTTTGTGGAGCATGATTAAAGAATTACTTGATTGCTGTTCTTCACCTGTGCCCATTTCTCCATCTTTCCCATTCTGTCCGTCTCAGTCTTCGCATGGGGTTCAAGCTCGACGCCTCCCACCACTGCCCCTCACCTCCTATGACGCTAACTTGAATGCCCCACTGTGCCTCCTTATAGCTTCTGGCTAGAAGCCGCTTTCCCTGCGGAAGGCATTCTCCCCTGACGCTAATCCAAACGTTCAAGAAAATGCCCACCGTGCTTTTGGACCTCAAAAGTTGCTTTTGGGCTCTCTCACCGCTCTCCCAAACACCTTCATCTGGTGCCAGAGTATGATTCTTATTATAAATCAACTTTAATTACTTGTCTTATATATATATATATATATTAATGAATGACAGTTAAGTAATTAAATATACCTTAAATAAATAATTTTTTAGTTTTACTTTATTGAAAATTTGAAATTATGTCTCTCTATATTTACAAATCACTGTCACATCTCTTTCATCTTTCTCTCTTTCTAACAACAATTAAATAAAGGTAAAATTAAAGGCAGTGATTAATAACCTCTCTAAGTAGACTAAACTTGAGACAAACTTTTTTCTATAACTAGATTTACAATAAGGATCATATTAGTAAGAATTAATGTGTAAAAAAATAATGGTTGTATTTAGTCAAGAACCATCCCATTCATCATTTGGAATTCTCCACAGCCATCTTAATTCTAAATTGTTAATTGGCAACCACTCAGAATCACTTCTAAAAACACTTTTACGTAAATTAAGATAAAATTCCTTTCACATATTTATTTTGAATTGTATAAAATCACTTTCATGCATGGTGAGGTTGATGGGTATGATTATTTTTTAAGAAAACATTATAGGGTAAGTTAAGTTTAGATACAAATAAAGCTAAAATCCCATGTCACTTAAGAGCTTGTTTGGACGCCATCCCTGAAAGTTAGATTTGATTTCAAAACCTAAATCTTACATCAAAACCTAAGTTTTGTTCAAGTACTCACATTTTTCAGAAAAGCTATTTTGGATATAAAACTTCGGTTTGAAACCTAGTTTTTGAAAAAGTTATTTTCTTATCAAATCACATCCTCTCATCTAATAAATTTTCTCTTTTATACTTTTTCATTCTTTCTCTTTCCTCTTTACTAATAACTTTTTGCCTCAAACTTTGTAAAAGTCAATAACTTCCCAAATACAATCTTTTAAAACTTATGTTTTGAAACATAGGTTTTACCTCAGAATTTGTAAAAAAATATTATCCAAATTCATATTTTTCAAAATTTAGGTTTTACATCGAAATCTGTAAAAAAATTTTAGAAATGAGTTCTAAATAAGCTTAGTAGATAGACCGACTACTTTCCTAAACATTCAAGAGACATGTTCAACACCAAAACCGTGTCACTGGAGCAATTATTCTTTCACGGGTCAAATAGTCAGCACAAGGTATCATTATTGTTTTGTTCATGCTAGTACGTACGGTCACATTATTGCTCAGAAATCACAGCAATTAACATCTTTGGATTGACCACGTAAACACTAAGAGACAAAATAAAAGGTGGTGAAAAGAATTTGAGAAGCATTATTAGTCTTATTTAATATATATAATTAATTAAAACCTTTTTTTTTGGGGAATACAATTGAGGTGGCTGGTTGATGGAATATTCTTTGCTAAATCAAAGACGTGTCTGGTTGTCCAATTGACTAATCAACCCACTTTTTATATTCTATTCACTATTTGGTTTCTTGGTATTTCCTCAGAAAGTCCATGAGTTGTTCATTGCACAGTATCCATCTACTAAAAAAAATGCAAATTTTAGCTATAATTAATAATTATTATGCAAAGGTACATATTTCATAATCTAACATTATACAAAGTTTCGGGGTTATTCTTTTAATTTATATTCTATCTCGTACAATAATTCATAATATAAAAGTAAATTGACTTGTTAAAGAGATTAAATGAGCTAAAAAAATTACTTAAAAAATTATTTATTTGTATTTTTATATTATCTCAATTTATAGTTCAGAGAAATTAATTTAAAAAATGATAAATATAAATATTTTAAAGTAATTGATTTACTTTCATTAATATCTAAAAAATCCAATATCTCTTGATGATAATATAAAAATTATTATTCATAAATTTTGAAAGGTTAATTCATGAAGGGGATTTATCATTTAAAGGTCACAAATATATATATATATATATATAAAGGAAATAATTAGTATTCTACTCAATAATTTTAAAAATACTTTTTATTAAAACTTTTTTAAGTATAAAATGTTAAAATGTAAGTAAATTAAATTAATCTTATATTACTACTATACTCATTTTTATCGTTTAATTCACAAAAGTGTTCTTGGACTTGTTACATCCTCAATGAATTTTCTAAAGTGTCCATTTGCCAGATGATTGAAGTCCTTAGAGCAAACATGATCAAATCATATCGATATCAAAAAAAGGGGAAAAATATTGGTGATTATAAGAATAAAAGAGCAAATACTATCCACCAAAAATGATATATTTTAATGCATGTAATATTTATTATTATTCTCTCCTTCATTCTTAAATATAAGAACTAATAAAAATATTTGTTATAACCCTAAACATAATACTCTCCCGGTTCTTAACATAGAATGTAATTGAAAAAGTTAAACTTAATTCTAAATGTAAACCTAATTCTTATATTCATAATTTCCCGAAACTCCTCCTATTGGCACTTCCCTATAACAATAATTAAGTAAAAGATGGGGATGGAATTGAGGAAGATGATTTGGATATTTTAGAGAAAAAATGATATATTAACTAATTTAACTAACGCAACTTTCTAAAATTTAATCAAATTAATTAAATAGATCTTACATTAAAGACTAAAAGCTTACTCTTCCACTCTCTTCCAAATTTATTACTTTCCCCAAAAGTATTTTTTTTTAATAACAAAGAGTGTGTTAGTCTAGGGCAAAAAAAAAAAAAAAGAGTGTGTTAGTTTAAACGATCAATGCATATTACATATATTACTTGATCAAACATGGGGATGAAGATCCAAAACATCATTACTCCATATTAATGAAGGAACTGCATTTCTCCTACAAAGACTCTATGCAATAAAATCAACAATCGTCAATCATATTAGATTTTGTTAGTATTGTATTGAATACGAACAAATCAATCACGTCTTATAATCTCTTTTAGGTTGCAAAGAGCATATGATTTGATCAGACCTACACTTTCTTCACACACACACACACACACACAAATTAAGAAATTATAAATTGGAACTTTAAGTCAAATATATATTTATACCGAAATATCTTAAATTTTCAATTGTTATAATATATATTTACGATAAAAATTGCAGCTTGAGGTGAAAATAGTAGGCTTTTATTTCTTAAAAAACTGATTTTAAAATTTAAAAGTATTTGATAACTTAATCCCGTCGGTGATTTGGACTTAATAAGTTTAATTTTATTTCTATTTCTTAATGTTATCGTTGCAGACGATCAACATATATATATATATATATATATAACACCTTTTTGCTCGATCTCTACCAATATTCAATGAAACCACCAAGGTGTTCAATTTGAATTTTATGTCTCCACGTGTAAGCTAACAATGATCATGGTCGTAAGAAGGTTTATAATAAAGCATTATATATATATATATATATATGACAATTAATTTGGATTTTCGTTTTTGCCAATTTTAAATTAGTTATAGAGTACAGACAATGATATAAACCAACAAAGATAGAAGAGACCTGTTGCTAGCTTGAAATGAGTTTTTTTACAGTATTGTAAAAAGATATAATTAGCATGAATCTTATAAAAGAAGTTAATCTTTCGGTGAACTAAATTTTGAATTCTCACTAAAAAATATATTCATGTTTAATGCTAATTGTGTCTTAAATATATTTGTCAATACACGTAAGTAATAAAAAAAGTTGTAATTAGTGAAATATTTGGTTATCTTTTCTTTTAAATAATACTTTTCTTTAATTTCTAAACAATTCGACCGCTATTGTATTCTCCTTTGGTCAACAATATGTGTGTTAGGGAATCCGTTGGGAGAAATGAGTTTACAAATTCTGAGACAATTTTATGGATTTTGAGATGCTCTTACGGATTTTGAAATGCTCTTTATGGATTTTGAAATACTTTTACGAATTTTGAGATGTTTTTTATATTGACTTGCGTGCTTGTTGAGAAAAAAGGATTCTCAAACATGTATAATACCTCTCTAATTTATCTATTTGCACACAACCTAAGAAGATTATAAGTTAAATATTAGTGATTTTGCCTTATTTATAACTTATTTTTTACATATTTTATCATAATAGACAATTTTAGACATCATAAACCTTACCTTAAACTTGAGTTAATGTCCAATTTCACCTTAAAAGTTGTCATAAAAGAGCAATGTTGACCCGGATCCATTTCATAAGACTTAAAAAGAATACAAGTTAGCTCATTAAAGATATAAAAAAATGACATCCCTTCACATCATAAATATATGATCTATTTTGGCTTAATCAAAATATAAATGCAAGGTTAAAATATTTTACTTTTATATTTATGTTTCTTCTCATAATACCCCTATTTATTGGGTATTTTTTTTATCTCTACACATTTATAAATAATTATCATAACTACTTTTTTATTTATGCTATATATTAAGAAAAAGGATCTTCTTGTTATTAAAAGTTAATAAAATATTGTGCATCTTTGGGAATCTCGTTTTCCCAATTACCATACATGACAAGATAAAAAGCATCACAAAATCTGTAAAAAATATTGTAAATTTAGTAAAATCATTTTGAAATCCTAAAATAATTTCGGAATCTGTAACTTTTTTCTCCCAATAGATTTCTCAAATATACGCACACATTATATTTAGCATACACATGATTACTCGTCTTACTATATTGCTCATAAGTGTAAAATTGGAAAAAGAAAGGGTTAACATACAAAGTCATATTTTATGATAAAAGTAACTTCCTATGATATTTTGTAGCAGAGAGGGCTAACATACAAAGCCATAAGTTCAAAGAATCTATGATAGCTATGAAGCAATTGCTGCTGAACGGTATGTAAGAATCTATGCAAGTGATCTTTGTGTCCATAGACATATTTTATGATAAAAGTAACTTCCAATGATATTTTTTATCCAAAATATAAATCATGATTGACGATAATGTGTTTGTTTGGGAATACCGTTTCTCCAACGGTACAAGTAAACCAAGTCAAAACCATCTCGAAATTTATAAAAATAATATTGAAATCTATAAAAATTATCTTGAAGACCGTAAAACCATCTTAAAATCCGCAAAATACCTCGGAATCTGTAACTCATTTTTTCCAACAGAATTCACATACACACCGATATCAATTGCTTTCTTTTCTTAGCTGGTTTTCAATTAAATGTGTATATATATATATATATATAAGTAGTTGTATATCATGGACCTGAATGAGTGTTATTCTATCTAACTCCAATCTTAGCAAATTCCACAGCTACAGTAATGATTCATTTCACCCAAGGCTGCTTAATTAAAAATAGCGTTTTCCTTTCTGTTATTCTATCTCATGCTTTGTATTTATTTCCATATGCCATCATTATATGTACTGCCAAAATGAAATAAATTATATATTGTGCGTCTTTCACTCTTCGTCACACATGTAATTAATGCAAATATTTATCCCTATTCTTTTTTTTTATTGCAAAGGAATTATGGCTTCATTTTTTAACCAGGATTAAGAATTTACTAATATTTTATATATGAATAAAAAGCTTTAGTAACCTATAGGAGCATTTGAGATTGGGTAATTATTATTTTTTATTCATATTATTATTAGTATTATTTATTAATAGGTGTATATAGTATTATTTTTATCGGTATACAAAAGACGTTTTTCATTAAAAATTATATTTTTTATCATTTTATACAGTTTTTATGTCCTTAAAAATGACATGGTGTTCTTGCATAATCTCAAAATGTCATTTTCCTAATATTTTTATGGTATGAATATTAATAGAGAAATTCTCTTCTTTTAAAAACGATTTTTTTATTTTCAAATTTTCTTCTCCGGCTGCGCTGACAAATGGCTAATCAATTTTGAAATTTCTGTTGTGAGTATCATTAGTGATACTATCATTGTTAATGGTTAATGCCTCTGTTTAAATTAGCCGTATACATTACTTTTTCAATGTAATACACACTTTATAAAGTAAATATGTAATAGGGGTTTTATCTTAATTTGTTTGAACATATTTCTTCAACATTAATACAAACAGGGAAAATGTAAATAAATTATTATTTAAAATTCTTAATTTTAAATTATTTCCCCCTATCCACTACCAAGAAATTGAAGGATAGAATAATCTCTCTTTTTTTAATCCCCAACGATAAGAGAAACTCTTTATAGAACTTCTGTTGTAAATTAATATCAAATGAGGCATAAAGAATTTTGAAATGGTATTGTAAGTAAAATGACTAAATTAAAATTATATTCCTACAGTAAAATACAAAAAATCCCTTCATTTATTTGAAAAAAAAAATACAAAACAAATGCTACTACCTACAAAACAAATGCTCAAAGATATATGAGGGGTTAAAGTTTAAACAATCGAACTTATAACTGACAAGTTGTCAATGATAGCTGTTCCACTTGTCAATGATGCTCTTCGACTTATCATTGACAACCTCTTAGGACCTTTTCATAAATAACTTCCTTCTATGAGACCTTACAATAAATCTCCCATTTATTTATTGTATAAATTAAAAGACCATTGGAAAGAGTGAACATAATATTTCTTATTTATTGATTTTTTATGTCGTCATTCAAGAACCACTCAAGTTAAAAAAGTTCTTAAATCTTAACTATTATAAAATAAAATGATAATAAATAAAAGGAAAATTTACATACAAAATTATCATAAGCTCCTAAAGATTCACAAAATCATCATAAGCTCCCAGAGTAGTTGTTGAAATTGTTAATGAAGGTTAGTATAAATTTTAATGACAACTTTAACCGCTATTATAAAACTTTATGATAATTTTATGAATTTTTAAAATATTTTATTTATTAATTTTTCAATCGACCTAGACTGTGAATTTTTCATAAACAAAATACTTCGGTTAATAAAAAATTGAAATTAGTACATGAGGTGGCAGATACAAGATACCGTATCTCCTGCCTGTGATTCGTTGGATCCGGATCATTTCACTGCAATAGATTTTCCGACCGAATTATTTTTTATTTATTTTAGTGACGAATTATTTTTTATTTAAATAAATTAATTTATGTAGTTACCACATTGACTGGGGCCCACAAGACGTCCAACCAAGCTATACTACTATAAATGAATGCTTTCCCCCATCGTGCCCTTGTCGCTGGCTTCGATCATCTTTTCCTGTTTCACTTGGTTCGTTCTTTAATTCGCATTCGTGGTTACGCCATCGCCGTCGTCTGATTCGCTACCACCACCGTCTTTGGATGCTCGGAGGACCAGTTTCTTGATGCGGATCAGATTAAGATACAGCAGCATATATCGTCGGTGATTAATTCCTGCAAGTATTAGAGCAGGGAGAGGTGTTATGGCTTAGGGTCTATTGTGATTCTGGTGGCTCTAGCGACGTCGATGGTGGTTTTGCCGTTGATATCACCGCCGCTTCCTCCGCCACCGGTGGTGCTTCTTTTCTTTCAGGTGGGGATATTGGCCGCGCTCATGTTATTGGCGTTTTCGCCTGATGAAGCGGCCAGAAACGTCGTTGTTTAGGTGGAGGATGTAGGTTAGGGAATAGTTCGTGCGACGTACGTGATGACCGGCCGCCACGTTTCACTTCTTTTTGGTATTATATGTAGTGAATATATATCTATATAGAGGGATTCTTTTGATAAATTTTAATCTCTATAAATTCTTTGAAATGATATGGGGGTAACAGACAAAACTTAGTGCTAAATCAACCAAATGAAAGGGATATATAGACACGTTGTGTATGTGGATGGATTGTTTATGTACGATGTGGGGGCGTCTCCAAGTAATATGTTCGAATCCTTCATGTGTAGGAACGAAGCAGACACCAGCCTATCTTCCGAGATCTGGGGGTGTATTTGGGGCCTCAAGCGTGCTTGGGAGAGTGGCTTCCAAAATGTGAAAATTCGGTGTGACTGCCAGACGATGATGGGACCTTGCAGTAGGAGAAGAGCTGGAGCTGGATGAGGATAGAGATTAATTATTGTGCTTGGAGAAGGCAATGATTAGGGTTATCTTTGAACTAAACCATACCTAGTTGATACTCATCAAGTTTAGGTTTGCATACACCTCGAGCTGTATGAGACAACTAAAAGAGTAGTCTAACACCAGCCTGAGGTCGAGCTAGATTGAATTAAGTGTGCTGGATTGACTGGACAAGTCCAAACAGTTTAGGAATCTCAATTTAATTTTTGCTCCTTTACAAGAGGCAAAATTCTTAACCAAAAACAGTAAAATATAAGCATAAATCGAAATAAAGGGAAAGTGGAAGAGGGATTTAATGCTGGAATGACTTTTAACTAAAATATATTTTTAAAAAAATTTAAAAACAATTGTAAAAGTTACTTTTGATAAAAAAATGAAAGGAAAGAAAATGAATCTCATTAAATAATATATATACATATATATTTTTTATTTTATATTGTGATTAAATTAGGGGAAAATAAAATGATAAAAAAAGTCAGAATATCTCAAGTCCCGACTTATGACGGACGGACCATTAGTCACCTTAGGTCCGCATAAAATTTTTTAACACAATTAATGTAGTATAACTACAATTCGGGTCATGTTCACTTTGAGGAGTCGACAAATAGCTTAAGGAATTCCTAGTAATTGAATGCGAGTAATCTAAACAGAAAATTAATTTAAAAAATTTATATGTAAATGCTATAAATTAAAATGGAATTAAGATACTTCTTTTTTATTTTTTAAAATATATGGGTAAATCCTCCAATTCAACAACCCAAACAATCATTGCTTCAATTGATACAAGAGTTAAAATAATGAATCAATAATTATAATTAAGCGTTAATTTAAAAACTGAGCTATCTCGAATTGTCACAAAATATTTTTCATAACTCCAAATTACTAAGGGCTAGCAGAATAGCAAAATGTAATTAAGGATAATAAAAATCAACATGTTCCCTGATCTCAACATGCAGCGCCGATCTTGGGGTCATGAAAATGCATGCTTGATCTCGTCTTCTTCATCCAATTCACGTTTTGCCTCCACAGATCAAGATATGCATTTTTTTTTTTTTTGTAGGGAACCGACGGATAAGATCAAGTGATGATGCAAAAGGGAGCTTCCTTCTCGCTTCGGTCTTTCAAGGAGGATGATCGTTTCTCACCAAAACTGTGTAATTCGCGGAAATGGAAGATCTGGCAGCGAGAGCAGACGAGAAAGAGGAAGTTCTTCTTTTTCTCTTGTTTGGATAGTTAAGGTCCTACAAGTCTAATTTTGCTTCCTTTCACCTCTAATACAGAACCTGCCACCTCTAACTTTGCCTCCTTCCTCCTCCTCCTCCTTCTTCAAATTAAACTCCCCTCTTTTACATATAAAATCAACTATTGCACTTTATTATGGGGAAGTTTCTTCCATCCTTGCTTTAAAACTATGTTAATATAATATACCTTCATTCATTGTTCTAAGTTCAGAAAGATACCGCTTATGATGTGACTGTCACTACTTCCTCAGAAAATCAGGATTAATGGTGATGTCACTACTAGAAAAATGTCATTTTTCCTCCGCTAAATGAAAATTTTCTGATGGAAAATAGCTATTTGGCGATTGATTTTTCCGTCGTTAAATAACATTTTTCTGGTAGTGTGTGTTTGATTTGCATGATAACAAGAGAACAAGAACTATAATTCATTAATAAAAACAAGAATAATAATTCCAGGTTATCACAAGACAGACATGTTGAGTCTTTTCACCGTCGTGCTTATTGGTTTTCTTTCTTTCTTATTCAAAAGACCATAAGATCATGACACTAATATTTAATCTCACTGTAAAAGATTTTTTGTTTTAGAAGAGACAATTTCTAGCTTTGACTTGATAATACCTTGTATTAGATGCTGTGGAAAAAGATAACACACACACACACCCCCCTATTTATAGCATTCACGAACAACTTGAAAATTCTCATAATGTATAATTTTTTATAGGCTTTTAATTATCATTCTCCCAATTTTAAAGTATTTTTTTATTAAAGGTCTAGTGGTAAAGGGTTTAAAATTTTGAGTTTTAAACTATGATGGATATAAAATATTTTTCAAGTTAAGTTTTAACTAAATGCAGGGGTTAAAAATCTCAAGAGTAAGTAATGAAGAATTGAATTTAATGGGAGAGTATAGTTCCTCACATCTTGGTGAACTAATATTTAAATTACTGCTAAAAGAAGTGTGATCATGTAGCATATTGACATTTGATAATACCTTAAATAGAATTGCCTCTCGTACTATATATGTTTTTATTAGTAAAAAAATCTCAAAAGTAGAATAGCAAATTAAACTCAACATGTTCCCTGATCTCAACATTCAGCGCCGATCTTGGGGTCATGAAAATGCATGCTTGATCTCGTCTTCTTCATCCAATTCACGTTTCGCCTCCACAGATCAAGATATGCATTTTTTTTTTTGGAGGGAACCGACGGATAAGTCAAGTGATGATGCAAAAGGGAACTTCCTTCTCGCTTCGGTCTTTCAAGGAGGATGATCGTTTCTCACCAAAACTGTGTGTAATTCGCGGAAATGGAAGATCTGGCAGCGAGAGCAGACGAGAAATAGGAAGTTCTTCTTCTTCTCTTGTTTGCATAGTTAAGGTCCTACAAGTCTAATTTTGCTTCCTTTCAACTCTAATACAGAACCTGCCACCTCTAACTTTGCCTCCTTTCTCCTCCTCCTCCTCCCCCTCCTCCTCCTCCTCCTCCTCCGGCAGTAATGTTATATGTGGAGGGAGCGTAAAACCTTTTCAAAAGTTTCTACAATAAGAACCATCAAGTTGCATGACGATTCTGTTGGAAGAACCGTCAAGTATCCGTTAAGTACTTTAAAAAAATAATGGCACAATGCTTGATGCATTTTTCTTAATAACCGTTAAGTATTATGCGTATTTTTGTTTCCAAACTATGGGTTACGTACCCTCAATCACATTTTTCTAAATAGAAAGCATCAAAACATAAAAGGAAAACCCCCCGGGGGGGCCTTAATAATTAATGTCATACTCCTGCTCCTCCTCCTTCTCAACCTCATTCTCTAATCAAGATAAATTCAGAGCCTCATCCTTAGGGAACAGTTCATGCATGCTACGTTCTGTAGAGGAGGCTGGAAACAAATGGGAAGAGCTCTCTGATGCTTCACCATATTGAAGAGGAGATCGATGAAACAAATGGAGAACAAAAGTTCAAAGAGAGTGGAATTAACAGCTTCAAACCATGATTTTTCTTGAGGATTCTTACTTCTAACGGTCAAATATGATATATTTTTTACTTGGGGATTATTTATAGAGTACGAGTAAGTGTGGGTTTTATCTATTTTTTTAAATGAAATATGAAAACGATATTTAATTGTTAATTTATTTAATCGTCAAGTATTTGTAAAACATGCTTGATGGTTTGTATTATATTATAGTATAGTATTTAAATATTAGTTTGCACGGATTCGGCCTCACCATATTTGATGTTAAAGTTCTATAGGTGTCAAGTATTGAGCATCATATATCGCAAAATCTATTATAATGCTGCCTTTCCCATTTTTGTAATATTGTAAATAATTTCCCCTATCTTTCTTCTATTGCTACGATGTAAGATATCTTCTTTTCTTATTAATATCACTTTTATCACAAAAATATTAGATGACCAAAGCAATTGACCCCAAGCAAAAACGGAGCAGCTAACAAATTAGTATTCAAGGATTTGGATTGTATTCTTTGCTAACTTTCTAATTACACAAAGTTAAAATGGAAATTTCCTTTGAAAGTTTTCGTTCCTAGCAATATTATTTCAAAATTTTTTTAGAAATAATGTTATTCTGAAAACTGTAAAATGGAGCCATGCTACATGTTTCTGTTAAAAATGTTAATCGTCAATATCAATTTTTTAACAGTAAAGGATAACATTACTTCTAAAAAAACCTTCTATAGCCATATTGCCCTCGATGAATAAGGAACAAGCTTAAGTTCTATAACCTCTTGTATATTTTTAAAATATGTCTACACACACATATGAAAGAAAAATATTTCCATATTTGAAGACACTTTACATGAATTTGTTATCTTTGGGGCACATTTGAGTATCCCACGTCTATATATATTATCCCGTACTAAAAAGGATAAATTAATGCCCAACAGTTTTTCTTTGAAACACTTACAACATTTGATGCGATGAAGGAGATATAATAATGCTCAGGATGCAGTAGTATAAATAAAAAGACAATATATACGTTGAATTATTCATCATGAGACAGAGAGAAATCAACACACAAAAAATTGTATATCCTTCATTCAGTTTAATACACAAAATTCCTAACACTCCCATGTAATCAAATGACATCAAGTTTAAAGTGATTTGGGGCTACTCTGACTTGCGCTAAAAATTATTGTTAAACATACCTTTGTAAAGTTTGATGTACCAACCGTTGATTGTTGTGAATTCAACATTATTCCTTTATTTTTCAAGAACGTCTATAAAGTAACATCTTCAAATAATGCTTTTTTTTTAATGCCTTCCATGAGCTGCTGTAATAGATACTGAAACCCTTCTTGATTTAATTAAGAAGAAAAGAAATACAAAAATGATCATGTTTTGCGCAAGAGATTAGTATTTGAAAATTAATATTTTGTCATTGAAATTTTGATTCAAATAACAAAAAAAAATCTCTAATGTTTAATTAACTAAAAAACAACTCGGTCCCTTTTACTTTTAATTGTTTGTAACTCGGTTTCTGGTTTTTTTATCATGTGTTAATATAATTTTTGATCCATCAACGTTATCATCATTTTACTTTTGATCCCATAAATCTAATATCAGTGATTTGGATCCTTCAAGGGGGCAAAAAGGTTATTAGATTATAAGGAATAGTATCTTAAATAAAATGAAACTTGACAAATCAAATCCACTCGATTTTAACTTCAATAACAAAAATTAAAATGAGAGTAACTTTGTTGAATTAAAAATTATATTAACCATTTTATCATTTAAAATTTCATCCTTATCAACCATGGAATGAAAAACCGGTTCGGACCGGCCGGTCCGACCGGTGAACCGCTGAACCGGCGGATTGGCCGGTCCGAACCATAGTCAACCCGGTCAACGA
>JANTPZ010038172.1:0-16083 GCA_025593235.1 Vachellia pachyceras
GTTCTCCTTCTTCCTTAGAAACTCCTTTCTTTACAATGGATGGTGTTTTCTCCACTAAATCCTTCGCTTCCTTGAGACCTAAATCGGTAAAACCCCTGACTTCTTTGATGATTTTAATTTTTGAAGCTGCTTCATAGGATTCCAATTTTAATTCAAATACTGTCTTCTCTTGCTTCTTCTCCTCTTTGGCGGCAGTAGGCGCCTTCATTGACATTGCAGCCAAATTAGCAGCAGCTCCGGGTTTCATATATCCCACAGTAGGCATCTCCTTTAGTCCCATTTTTTTCATCAGAATGGGACCCAGTTCTGCAGATTCAGCTAGCGTTAGAGACGCCAATTCATCGACGAGCCTGAAAACTCTCTCTGACGGAGGACTCCGATGCTCAGTGGGATCAAATGTCGCAGGATCAAAATCAGCTGGGAGCCTTCTTTGGTCAATTTCCACTTCCTCTACATCATCATCCTCCTCTTTCCTTGCAGCTTGACCAGAATATCTCGGATGAACATTCAAATTACTCAGATTAAGCCCTATAGCAGTTAAACCCAGAGATTGTCTATAGAACCCATTGGATATATGACTCCTTAATCTTAATAGCAAGCTCATTCTAAACTAGTAGGATTGCTATCTGTGTCAAAGAGTCAAATCAGACTAGTGCATAATACATAGGGGACTCTTATTCCATCAAGCAAACGCCTGAAAGGAGCAGGAATCAAAACATCGATATCAATGCATATCATTTAGTATCGAATAAAGAAATAGTTCATTAAACCCTAAACACAAATAGTTCATTATAATCCAGAGAAGATCAGACAATTAAACCTTAAAATTAAATATCTGGATAGACTACAAACTATAAAATGAAAAAGAAAAAATGCCCAGTAAGAAACCTCAAACTTTGCAAGTGACTTAATACGAAAGTAAACATCCTGAAGAGATGGACTCAAGTTCAGGCACATAATCCAATCACATAACGCCCGAGAGTGTAAATCTCATACAACACTTCAACCCAAAAAAAGAGGGGAAAGTACAAATGGTAATGTTACTAGATCTTTAGATGCAGATATACCGTTAGTCGCTCATAAAGCACAATCTTCACTGGCCATAAGACAAAAGCACACCCAGAAGACTCAAACATTCACGTCGAAAATCGAAATCTAGAAAGTCCAGATAAGAGAGTCAAAACGTGCAGGGGATAGGATCGTGCATCTTAAAACCTCCAAACAAAATGGTTTCAAAGAAAAAGAAAATCAAGCAGTTAACTCTCACCTGAAGAACACGCCAGAGAGATTGACAGACATCGCCGAGTTGCTTCCGCCGTAAGCCCGTAAGCACGAGAGCTCAAAGTGAGATTTCCTTTGCGGGCAAGTGAGTGCAGAAGGGTACAAGGGGTTTAGTCGCTTCGCCGACTGTTGAGAATTACCCTATCCGGGTTATTGTTATTCGGATGCGGAATAGATTATCCTAGTACCTGCCCAAATTTGTTGTCCAAACACTAGGCTGTCTTTTTTTTTGGGATGAAACTAGGATGTCAATTTTTTTTTGGTGACTAAAGACAAGAAATTACATAGACATCCAGGTGCGCGACGTGGGTCGAGTCCGGATTAATCGGAGCGAAGCTCCGGAAACCGGATGGAAAACAAAAAAACAAAGGATAATCCTAATCTATCTTCCTCCAGGACCTGAAGAGCTTCAACAGGTGGCTCTCCCCAAATCATTCTCCTGCTCCTCTGATCACGACTCATTGCAGCAAGCTTGTCGATGCAGCGATTTCCCTCTCAGTATACATGATTCAGCTTAACGATCCATTAACTCAACAAAAGATTCGTGAGCTTCCTTTGCAGGTGCGTATAACCCACTAATTGCTGATTTCGTTCATTTGCTAGAACTATCTCCTTTGCATCGCTTTCTGCAATAACTTGTGTGAATCCTAGATTCCAACATAATTCAAGTCCTTCTATAATGTGTGTGTTTAGAACTCTGTTGGGAGAAAGGAGTTTACGGATTTCTGAATGGTTTTACGGATTTCTGAATGGTTTTTATGGATTTCAAGATGTTTTTTACGGATTTTGATATGGTTTTGTCTGACTTGCGTGTCCCGTTAGGGAACGAAGTTCCCAAACAAGCACAATACCAATTAACTCCGTTTCTACTGCATCTTTCCCTGGAAGCTTGATTGTGAAACCTCTGATCCATTCTTCACAATCTCCCCTAATCACTCCCCCACAGCCTCCCTCTCTGTTATCAGTACTCCACCCATCTGTATTAATCTTACACCAGTTCAAAGGTGGGGTTCTCCACTGAATCAGCACATGTTCCTCCCTACACCCATTAATCAAATCATTCTCCTTTCTTTTCCTACAGCTATCTACTATCTGCCTCGCTATTTGTGGACCATTCAGAGGCAATACAACATTCTCGTTGTGTATTAGCCCATTCCTCCATTTCCAAATCATCCAGCATATTACTATAAACAACTCCGGCCAATGTTCTTCCTCCATCCAGCTTGATCTGCTTCTTAAGTTTTTCTTATCCATTCTAACCAAGAAAAACCAAAAATGCACTTTGCTTCTGATTAGGTATCAATCTTTTCCATATCTGCATTGCATGTGGACAATCTCTTAATGCATGTAGCTGGTTTTCAATATGAAGTTTACATATAGAGCATAACCCTTTATCACCATCCCAGCTTCTGGTAATACTTTTTGTCATCAGTCTCCTGTGTAGAATAAGCCAACCAAACACCTTCACATGCTCCGGAACATTCATTTTCCATATGCTTTTCCATTCAGGTAGAATTTGTCTTCTCTGACTGTTCTGTGTAAATTGATATGCTTATTTAATATTAAACATACCATCATTGGATAGTTTCCAAAGAATTGATATCTCCTCCTCACTATTACTTCTTGGCTCAATTTCCTGTTCACCTTCCTCCCTTGCTCTCCTGTACACCACTATATTATTAAAATTGTCCCACATCTTGGCAAGTTCTCTCCATAGCCTAGAATCCATTCCCTTTGCTATTAATTTCTCCCTTAGACTTCTTCCTCTCCCATATTTCCCTTTTAACACCTGAACCCATAGAGCATTTGAGTTCGAATTAATGCGCCACAATAGTTTATATAAGAATGCTTCATTCACACCCCTTAAGTTCCTTATCCCCAAACCTCCTTCCTCCTTTCCACTACATATTCTTTCCCAAGCCAATGCATGCCATCTACGCCTATCCTCTTCCTCCCCCCAAATAAATTTCCGACTTTCTTTCTCAAGTGTCTCGATCACACCTTGAGGTAACCTATCATGTTGCATAGGAAACAAGGCCATGGAACTCACCACGGATTTAACAAGTGTTACTCTTCCCGCCATATTTAAGCTGGACCATTTCCAACCTTGGAGTCTCTTCTCCACAATTACACTATATTTATCTTTTTTGCGCCTGGGAAACCTGATATTCGCGCTAAGATACCTTCCCATCTCCTCCACCTCCTTGAAGCTACTTGCCTTGTAAATCTCCTTCCTCAACCTTTTCTCCACATTAGAAGAAAAAATGATGTTTGTTTTTTTCTGGCTCACGCGTAGTCCCGACATATCTTCAAAGTCCTGCAAACATTTCAAAATACACTCAATTTGTTCAAGGTTAGCTTCAGTAAAAATCACTAGATCATCCGAAAACATCATATGCGATATGATTGGACCTTTCCTTCCCGCTCTCATTCCTTTCCACTATTTCTCTCTCACTCTGTCAAGGATCATATGTGTGAGTTTTTCCATGCCAATCACAAATAGATAGGGAGAGAGAGGATCCCCTTGTTTGAGCCCCCTTGTTGGTTTGAAGCCTCTTAGTTTGTTTTCATTCCACATGATGCTAGTCTCTTCATTACCTACACAAACCATTATCCTTTTTATCATCTCTTGCGGACAGTTAAGTTCAACAGAGTTTTTTCCAAGAATTGCCAACTCATTCTATCATAGGCTTTTTCCAAGTCTATTTTGATAGCCATGAACCCTTTCTTTCCTTTCTTCCTTTTCATAGAGTGCATCATCTCTTCCACAATGATTATGTTATCATGGATATGACGCCCATGCACAAAACTTACTTGATAAGGAAAGGTCAACTTAGACATAAATTTCTTCATTCTCTTAACAATTATCATTGAAATGCATTTGTAAATCACATTACATAACGAGATAGGACGGAACTGACTTACTTTTTGAACCTCCTCCACCTTTGGAATAAGTGAAATAAGGGTCTTATTGACTCCCCTGATCTTCTTCACATCCTGCTACATTTCTTTACTCACCTGGCACACACTATTTCCCACCATTCCTAGGCGCCTTCATCCCTCCTATAGCAAACATAGCATCTTTAATTTCCTCATTACTTAATGGTTCCAATAGGCTGACCCATTCTTCTTTCTGTACTATCGGCCAGGAATGTCTTGTTGAGTACCAAGGTCTATCGTCAGATTCTTCAGCAAACAGCTTCTGAAAAAACTCATACACCATCTCCTCCACTTCACTTTCCTCCCTTACCCACTCATTCCTATCATTTTTAAGCATAGAAACCCTATTCCCCCTCCTAATAGTAGTTTTAGCATGATAGTATTTTGTATTACGATCTCCCTCCTGCAGCCACTGAGTTCTAGCTTTCTGGTACCATAAACTTCCTCCTTATCTAAAATATCCTCTAGCTCCTGTCTCAGTCTTTTCTCCTCTTCTTCCAAATGAAGGCTTGGTTTCTCCTGCGCTTTCCTTTGCAATATACCTATTCTCTTCATTAGCTCCTTCTTCTTCTCCCGTAGATGTCCAAACGAATGCATATTCCATCTTTTCAATTCAGTAGCTAGCACCTGTAAATCTTCTTGAATCGAGTTTCCTTTACCCCAATTACTTCTAACCACTTCCTTGAAGTTCTCATGCTTTAGCCACATTGCCTCAAAACAAAAGGGTCTTTTACCATGAATCTTCCTTACTCCTTCCATCTGAATAAAAAGTGGATGATGATCTGATTGAACCCTTGTACCCACCTTAACAATAGCTTCAGCAAATAAAATCCTCCATTCAGGATTACATAGTGCTATATCCAGTTTTTTAAAAAGCCTGCTAGCATACCCCATTTTAGGACCTCTCCATGTAAACTTTGGACCTTCAGAGCCCAAATCAATCAGTTTACATCTTTCTATGTTATCTCTGAATCTTTCACATTTTTCGACATTTGGCATACTACCCCCTCTCTGTTTATTTGTACATTTGATGTCATTGAAATCCCCTGCCAATAGCCAAGGTACTGACATTTTTTTTGAGATACTTTCCATTTGTTCCCACATTTCCTTCCTTTCCATCTCTCTCGGACTCGCATAAATTGCAGTGAAACACCATGTCTTCTTCCCTCTCCCGTTGACCACACAATGTAGAAATTGTTTATGCTTGATCAGCGGTTGTATCGTAATCTTTTCATTATTCCAAAGAATCCAAATACCTCCTGACATTCCCTAAGCTTCAACAATTAAGTTGTGATTAAACCCAAAACTCCTAATTTTTCTTTGAGCATTATCACCACTGCATCTAGTTTCCACTAAGACCACTATCATGGGTTTCCAAGCCAGACACACTTCCTTTAAGGTAGGCCCAAATGCTCTTTCGGCCACCCCTCTCACATTCCAAACTAATATCGACATAATAAAAAACATCAAAATCAGGGAATTTAGATGCTTATTGCATCTCCATTACTGGACTTTCATCTATACTTATTTCCCTTCTCGGTTGCATCTCGTGTTGACTGTCGTTCTCCTGTTATCTGTTTGGTGGGCTTTGCAACTCCATAGGTGTTATTGGATCAAGGGGTTTTGCCTCGTCTACTTCCATGATTTCCCCTACCCAAAGAACTTATCAGACTTGTATCATCCAACCCATTTACTTCCTTCCAAACTATTTCCTCATGGTTCCTCGTTAAGTGGCTCATATTCCTCTTTTCTACAACCTGACCTAGTTCATTCTCTTTATGATGCTCTTGCCTAATCTCTTAGGCCTTAACTTGGTCCAGAATCTCCCTACTAGTCTCCCGTCTCTGTACCCCAACCTTCTCCACTTGCCTTCTAACTTCACTCTCTTGTAATAGCTCTACTGTTCCCTTTTTCGCTCCCCTTTCTACACCTATCTTTTCATTCTTATTGTCAGCTTTTTTATTCTCTAGTTCCTCTGTCCTTACCGTACCTTTTCCTGACACCTCCCCTCTACCTTTGTTGCCTCTTTTCTCTTTCCTATATCTTTCTTCACCTCCTCCTTCATTAGATATATCTTTCATAGGCTTCCTAACTAGGTCTATCATGATGTCTCCCTCCTCTTTCTCTTCAACTCCAAGCGCAGCAAATCTTGAAACATTACCTACCCTCCCGCCACTTGCAACCTCTTTTCTTAATGCCTCTCCAGAGTCGTAGGCCTTCTGCATAGGTTTGCATCTCCTCCTAGCCTCTTGCACTACCATCCACTCCCCATAGACGCTACTGTTCCCTCCTTCCGGTTCTCTTCTCTCCATCTCATCTTTTCCGGTCATCTTTTTCCTACCCTGTATCTCCTCATCTGAAGACTTCTCACAGCCTACTCTCTTACTTGGACACTGCTCTGATTGTGTCCAAATTTACCACAACAGAAGCATATCATATGCAATCCTTCGTATTCTACTTTCAAACTATTACGTCAACTGAGTAAGCTGGCAACAAAGGAGCATTCAGATCAACCTCCATACATAGCCTTGTATACATAGTTCTTTCTTTGGTGAGAGTTGTAACCACCTCTTTGGTAACCTCAAATAATAACTCTAACTAATACATATATTACTCAACATAGAGTTATATACAGTAAGCCAATTAGCAAGTTCATCGAGATTATGAAGATTTCTCGTTTTATCAAAATGATAGCCTGATATCTCTAAGTAGAAATTTGTGAATGCATCATAAAATCGTTAAATAAAAAAAGGCATCGAGTCTCAAAAACATGCATAAATCAGTTAAAATCATAGTTTACAAAATGAGCCCTATAGATGGCAATATGCTTGAATCAGCACATAAAATAACAAAAGAGGCTTTACAGAGATATGCCGAGATATCTAAGCCCCTGAAGTTCTCCCCAACGTACCAGCACCAGAACTATTCCCTGAAAAATGTTAAGAGCAACGGGGTGAGACAACGGTCTCCGTAACCAAATTCCAAATCATCGTACATACCGACATATGCTAAAGATCCGTCAAGTGGGATAGAATAAGATAAAGATGCACAAAATGATATAATTAAATCATTTTAACTATTTTCTGTAACAAACCGGCACTTCATTGATAAATTATCCCCGTTGCGGTGCAGCCGTAGCCACCTAACGGTCGTACTCGCATGGATGCAGCCGTAGCCACCCACCAATATCTCAATAATCGGATAAGAGCCGTTTCGGTGCAGCCGTAGCCACCTAACGGTGTTGCTCCTGTGGATGCAGCCGTAGCCACCCACCAGTGTTTCCATAACCAGATGTCATCCGTTTCGGTGTAGCCGTAGCCACCTAACGGTGTTACCCCTGTGGATGCAGCCGTAGTCACCCACCAGTGCTTTGTAAACCAGATATCATCCGTTTCGGTGCAGCCGTGGCCACCTAACGGTGTTACCCCTGTGGATGCAGCCGTAGCCACCCACCAGTGCTTTCTTAACCAGATATCATCCGTTTCGGTGCAGCTGTAGCCACCTAACGGTGTTACCCCTGTGGATGCAACCGTAGCCACCCACAAGTGCTTTCTTAACCAAATATGATCCGTTTCAGTGCAGCCGTAGCCACCTCACGGTTTGATCATGTGGATGCAGCCGTAGCCACCCACCAGCATCTCATGTATCAAATATTATCCGTTTCGGTGCAGTCGTAGCCACCTAACGGTCTAGCTCTCGTGGATGCAGCCGTAGCCATCCATAAATTTCTTATCATATTTATAAATATATTTTTCCAGAAATCACCAGTCCCACTAAACACATTTTTTTTCTAATATAAAATCCATATATTATATCATTGGAGCATAATATTAAATTAACTCAAAAGCTAGTCATCAATATTTATGATAAGTGGAAAGTGGTTACCTCTCGCCAAGCAAAGACAACATTATCACAACATAAATCTCCGTGCTCAAAATCAACAATTTTTCACAATTAATCTACACAATTCAATATTACCACACTTTAGTTTAATAACTAATTTAGGTGATAAAAAATAACAACTTAGGGATTTAACCCTTCTAGAATTTCTAATACAACATTAGGCCACGACTAATTATATACATTTACACATATTTTTAAAGCCAAAATTATATTGAATCTGGAATTTAAAATACTCAAAATTCTTAATAATTTCTCAAATATCTCATTTTATCAAAATCCTTATATACCTTAATATATTTTAAAACTATTAATATCTCAATACTAAAAATAATTGCACACTAAAAATTATAACTTTAAAATTTTAAACCCTCAAATAAAATATTTAACTCATAAATAAAATTATTATTATCTCCAACAGCCTCAAATAAAATACTTAAGTTATTAAGGATTTACTATTACCTCCAGAATATCAAATAAAATATTTAACTCAACTTTAATAGGTCAAATATCCTATATATTAGAAACCGTATACAACAACAAAATAATTAAATAATTTCTAAAATAATTCTACTCACATAAAAATCAATAATAGAATTTTCTCTACTAATATATGGTCTTATGCCAATAAAACTCTAACAAGAAAATATCTAAATCCAAAAATATTCTCTATTCAACATAATATTGCTACCGTTAGAAAGAGAAAAATATTTAGAACAACTTTTATAAAAGAAGTTTACTGAAAATAAATCATTTTACTTACCTAAATAATCTCAGAAGTAGAGCCTTTAGATTGGAAAACACCTCCTTGAACTCTCCCCACTCTCTCTCGCTTCCTCTCACGCTCTCCTTATCTCGGCTGAATGTGTGCGTGTGGGTGAATAGGTGTGGTGTGTGTGGAGGATGAATGAGTGTGTGAGTGAGGGGAATTTGTTTGTGTGAAGAGGTATTTATAATACCCCCTCTGGCCAGCGAACGCACAGCACTCTCTGTTTTTTTACATCACCTCACTCAATCACTCAATCCTTTATCTCTCCATATCCTGCCACAATGTCGTGCATGCCACAGCTTTCTCTTCTTTTTATTTTTTAACTTCTCTTACATTACACAAACACCCCCATTCTCTGCACTATCTCTGACCACACTAAAACTCACTCTGATATCTCTCTGTTTTTTTTTCAACTACTCCCTTCTTCTAATAAAGATGACGGGATGTTACAAGAGTCATTTCATCCACTTTAATAGCTTTCCCTATTAGATTCCCGAGTGCATAAAAAACTTCTTATCGTAGTAATCGACTGGGAGTCTGGGCAATCTTACCCACATAACAACCCTATTCAAACATTCATTCCAGGGATCAAAATTCTTTTTCCATGTTTGTACCATTAGATAATGATCTTGTATCAGCCATGGACCACCTTCAAGAGCAAAATAATAATCATCCATACTCGAGAAAGTTGCTAGCAAGAACCCATTCCCAATAACATTCAACTCTAATTTCCCTGACTTACCCCACATATCTTGCACCTTTCTATGCATCTGCATAAATCTCATTACACCTCCCAGCAGTTTGACTACCAAAGTATTCTTCCAATAAAGCTCCAATCTCTTTTTTTCCTCCTCTGAGAAAATAATGATTGGTCCCTTATCACTCTGTGTAACAGAAATACCTCTTCCTTATCACTGAAAAGGAGGTTCCCATCCCATTCTTCTTCAATGACATCCATCCTCTCATATTCCTTTTCTCTAATCGTCTTTGGCTTCAAAGCTTCTCTGTATGACAGGGGTTCTACATTTCTTCTTTGTCCGTTAATATCATGATCCATCATCCATTCCTCCTCTCTAGCTTTCAGAGACACTTCCCCTGTGAAACTTCCATCAGTCCCTTGCATTTCACCTCTAGTACCTTCTGCATTAACACCAACTTCAATCTTAGCTTCATATCTTTTTTCTTTTTCCATTACGCTTCCCTCCTCCAAAGGCATCCTGTCTACCAACGGCCGATCAGGAGGCTGTTTATCGTGAACCATCTCAATGACAGGCATGGAAAAAACTCAGACACTCGCTCTGGTTTCAAAAGGCATGACTAGGCTATCAATTTTTATAAAGAAAGAAAGTTAAACTACTTTGACTAAAATTTTATTGTAATTGTAAGTATTCCGAATCAAAATGTTTGCGCCTCAATTTTACGAAAATATTTAAAAAATGCATGTAATCAATTTATTCTTTATTGTTTAAGTATTATTTTTATTTATAATTTATAAAAAATGACGTTAATCTTTTATGATTCATAAAAAAATAATTAGTAATAAAACTTCACGTCATTAATATAAAAGCTAGATACCTAATATAGAGATATTAAAAAATTAATTAAATTAATTATTTGTAATAAATATGTCTTGATTCCTTTAAACTATCGTTTTTAATCATACGCATATAAATTACCTATGAATATTTGAAGCTAAAATGATAAATTTGTGACATAATATTGATTGGGGTCTAATATTTAAAATCAAAATAAACATTTTCTCTAAAGGAAAATCTCTAAAAGTTACCTCTTAAATTTCATAACTCCAAACTAACCCATTGAATTTGCAAAAAGACAAATTAGGAAGAGGCTAGCAATTTATCCTTTTGAAATATGGTGCTTTTACCGAAATGCTCCTCATTATCTTAAAAAAAGAAGGGAAATTTGCATTCAGATCCTAAATAGAAGAATTAATGAATAAAAGGTCTCAAAGATTTACAAAATTACCATAAGGTTATAGGAGTAGCTGATGAGATTGTCATTAACAACCTTACCATTCTATATTAACAACTTCAGCAGCTACTTCTAGGACCTTATGGTAATTTTATGAATCTTTGGAACTTTTTTTCATTAATTCTCTTATTTAGGATTTGATTTTAAATTTCCTAAAAAAGAATAAAGGCTACCTCCTCATAGCGGCACCACCATTGACAGCCGCTGAAGCTTTATCGTTGGTGGTTGTTGTCAATATGGTGGCTGAAGTTTCAGTAGAGTTGGTAATGGAGGTTGGCCCGCAAACCCTTTTTTATTTTTTTAAAAATACATGTTATATTTTTTAATTTTTTCATCCCAGTATATTTTATAAAGAAAAAATTGATACTAAATTCTATTTTTAGAAAATTATTAAAAATTTATTAATAAAATTAAAAATGGAATAATATAATTATGTAATTTTAAATAAAAAAGAATAATTACACATCCCTATTCCTCCGTATTCGGCTTTTAGCCTTTTTGCAAAGTGACGGGGTGAGATATTGTTGACAGAAAGCACAATCATGTGGCTATATAAACGACGAACATCCTTTTTCTTGGTGGTCGGCAGATAAAAGCTCACAATATCACATCACATACTCTTCATTCAATGCCCCATCAAATATTTAAATTAATTATTTTCTAACACATAATAATACTCTCTGGAAGGTTCCCGATAAAATATATTTAATTAATATTATCACTGTTACAATAATGGACCGACCAAGCACTTGGAATTAAAAAAAAATTCTTTTTTCGTTCTAGATTTGGGACTTTAAGCGTACAAAAATTTAAGACAATTATCAACATTTAAAAAAAAAATAACTTTTTTTATTTTATGGTATCTCAGCATCTATTTGTTTATATATATATATTAGGTTGCAAAGTCTTGTTCAAGTTCATAAAATTAGTTTTGGAAGAGATTCCTTGAGTCTGTCACAAGCTATTAAAACTAAAAATAATTATTACAAAAATTCATATTATAAAAATTAGTACCAAATGACAAATTTGTCCTCACCCCTAAAAAATTAACATCTTTTTTGGGGGACTCAACATGCTTGTGTGGATTGTGATTAGGTTATTTTTGTCAATCATATCTATTTTTGGGATATTGAGCCATTTGGGAACGAGGTAGAGAAGTATTTTTACGTAAATCGAGGTAAACATATGGATGAGATTATCTCATTTTGTGAAAAAACACCGTTGAACATGCTTTTAGAGAGTAAATTAGCTTTTCCAAACAAACACATTATCAATCAAGATTTTAAAATATAACAGTTTTGTTGTTCAAAAAAATTTAAAAACTAAATTAATAATTAATAAAACAAAAGTGCATCCTTAATCTTTCAACTTTACGTTAGATTTCTCACTCAAAAAAAACATCACGTAATATTTCATTTTATTACTTAATTTTAAATCAATTTTGTTTGCCACACTTCATTAGTTATTTATTAGATATGCAAATGACAACATATTTTAGCAGAAAAGTTTCCCTTTCTTTAACTCTAACAACGTTAACCAAAAATAAGGTTTACTTTTAAATTTTATATCAAATAAAAAATTCTAAATTCTGACATATTGAATTTTTTTTTTCAAAAATAAAAATAATTGGCGCAAAAAATCATCATTTGAGGTAATATTAGGGTTTAAAAACTGAAAAAAAATTCAAAAGTTGAAATCTTATATAAAATTAGAGGATTAAATCTACACTTTTATTTCAAAAACTAAAATCAAGATTTATATTTTTTTTAAATTTTAAAGAAGGGGAAAATATAATTTAAAAGTAAGAAAGGAATGGTAATCTATATAAGGTATTAAGTCAAATATCAACAAAGGAGCATCTACTTTGACGTGAACCAAGGTCAAATCCTTGTACTACATCGAACTAAAAGAAAGCAAGACATTCACTTTCAAAGATCGAAATCTCCAGAAGCATCAAGATTGGTGCCTAATTTTTTTCCCGGATGAAAGTGCATAATATTATTTAATATTATATTTAGTTAAAGTACATCAAAGCATTTTTCCAAGCAACTCCAGCATTTTAAAATTTTTTTGTCGTGTATTTAGCATGCATGAAACACCCAAAATATTTTTTGTGCATCACACGTTTTGAAGTAATTTTTAAAAATACATTTATAACCTTAAAATGTTGTTTAGTCCCTTCATCATTAAGAAAAAAATATTTTAGATACGTGGACGCACCTAAAAAATATTTTATAATGCTAAATGCACCATAAAATACTTCAACAAGTTGATATATAAGAAAATATCGGGAAATTTATCATCAAATCTCAAATAGAGAAATTAATGAACAAAAAGTTTCAAAGACTGACAAAATTACCATCAGGTCCCAGCAGTAGCTTATCCGGTTGTCATTAACAACCTCACCAGCCGTTAATAACAACCGGACCGGCTACTAATGGGACTGATGATAATTTTATCAATCTTTGATACATTTTATTTATCATTTCTTCTTGTTGGGACCTGATTGTAAATTTTCAATAAAATATTTTGAGACGTTGATGCACTTTAACCCTTTCGTTTAAAAACTTTGCCGATATAACACGTCAGCCAAAAATGCTATACTTGGAATTGCTAGAATCTTCCTTGCACCATTCCGTAAGCAACAACAAGAATAATGCTCGAATCTGAGTACACATGCATTATTCTATCTTACTTAATCATATTTTAATATGCTCCAATCCTTCTGTAGTTATGTATTTTTTTTTTGGCCAACCTTCTGTAGTTATGTATTACTTAAGGGAGGAAATAAAAAAATTATATTGAATAGAAGTCCTTCAAAAGTATATAATATGCTTTGGAAAATGAGAATGTTTCAGAGGGAAAAAAGGACCTATTATGAATAAATTAATAATAGAAAGATTATTTTACAACATACGCAGAGAAAGCAATTAATCCAAACATGTGACTATTTGCCAAAGTGTTAGAAAATCATGTTTACGTAAGTTAAAATAAAATTTATTTAACATATTTATATTGTGAACCGTAGATTACATTGAAAAAGTACTGTACCGCATCAAAATGGTCACAACGGTTCTAACCAACTAATCGTTTTTTCTGCATAGTTCACATGTAACATCCAATTTTCGAATTTAATAAACATCGGGATGGGATTCGTCAAGTAGCTTGAGATTTACAGTAGATCCAATGTATTGCTTAAGGGGTTTGTTTGGAACATTTCTAAAAGTTAAACGCGCGTTCAACAATGTTTTTTCGTAAAACGAGATAACCCACTCCACATTGACTTATGTAAAAGTACTTCTGTACCACGTTTCCAGACGGGTATAAGATTTAGGAAGGTATAGAATTGGGGAAAGAATGAAATATGATTAAAAATTGACTGTCTATTATCCATCGAACCAAATGAATTTTAGTTCCCAAGAGAACCAAATTTGAAGTTTTGATGCAAAGATGAACCACGAAACAATGAAGTTTTAATACTAAGATGAACCAAATTTGAAGCTTTCAATCCACAATTTTTAGATAATAAATTCATCTTTTTTACAAGAGTGATTTCACAAAAGTTAATCAGGAAGCTAATTACTGTAGGCAATTACTCTCACCGTCTTCAAATATAAATAGATTTTAAATGTCTCACGTAATTTTAAAAGGTTTTTGAAAATAAATTTTAAAATGCATCTAAAAATTTGGTTGCTTTTACTTATTTAAAAAAGACAAGGAATCATGCTTAAGATTTGATTATAATTATAAAAAGCAGAGGGAATAATTTATTATAATTAATGTAGCCTTTGACTTTTGATAGGGTTGATTAGGAAAACATTGCAATTTTTTTACATTTTTTAATTTTTACTATATAAATCACAATTACATTAACATATATTAGGCTAACAATTAAATTCAACCATATTGTGAACCAAGAGATGGTTAATGAAACTAAATGACACCAAAAGGAAGTCACTAGACAAGATTTCTTAATAAGTCATAGTAATGAGCCAAATATTGATAGAACTGGCAAGACTAATGTGTCCGTTTAGGAACGCGGTAGAGAAGTACCTTTACGCAAGTCGAGGTAAATATGTGAAGGAGATTATCTCGTTTTGCGGAAAAACACTAACGTGCGTTTAACTTTTCTAAACACTCCAACAAACATCCAAACCCGATTTATTATCATTTACCAATATGGCATATGAATAATGCAACTGGCATTCTCTAAAAACAACTTAGTGCACAATGCTTCTATCAGATAATGTCTAGATAAGGATAGATATACGCAACATTAAACTTACCTCAATCAATGCAACTAGTATTCCCTAAATTTAAAAATATAAAAACATCATTTTTAACCCTCTAGAGCAAGAGCAAGATTATAACTCTGATAAGAACCAATAATAATTTTTTTTTAAAAAAAACAACTTAACCCTCTGAGGAATGCAAAGCCTAAAACTTTTCAAGTGAGAAAAAGAAAGGTTACAAAAGAAACTCCATTCTCATTATAAATTGTGAATGGACAATGGCCAGAGCCTACAAATCCCTCCATAGGACTAAATATTTACACTGCTTCAAGGAGAAACACACTCTCCTCTCTGAGGTTACAATAATAACACACAAACTCAAACCCAAACTTCATTTTTTTTTCCTCTTCCCCAACTGAGCTGAATCCCATCAGCTCATAAAATAATTTCCCAAAAAAAAACACACAACACAATTTCAAAGAGAATTTGAATCACAGACCTTAAGACTCAAACCCATATCATCATTACCAACAAATAATGAACTCCTTTGCTGATTATTTATCTTTCAGCAACCAAAATTCATGCTATGGAGAAACTAACACTTCAACTGATATATGATAGACACATGACATGAACACCACCAATATGATCCCTCCTTTTCAAAAACTAAGCTGACCTCTCCTGTATGAAATTTTTCTCTGTTGGCTTCATCTAATGGCTAAGAGAGGGACTTAACCCAGAAATTATGCCGTTGAATCAAGCCCATCCCTGAGTTCGGATCAAGCAAACAGACTAGAATTCAGACAGTAGTGGTTAGCAGCAGTTGGAAAAGATGCAAATCTAACATTTCATGTTCTGTTCAGTGTCATATGTTCTGATGGAAAGTGAGGTCAAGAACCACAATCTGGACAACGAATGAGTCCATTCTCATTGCATTCCAAGCATCTCTTGAGAATCCCTTCATCTTCA